>JAJOOH010007383.1:0-20560 GCA_029582605.1 Solanum gracilifrons | reverse complement strand
ACTAGAAGTGTGTTGCTCTCTTCTTCTTTTCTTCTCATTTTGCTTTCATTCTCTTTGGAGAAAAGCAATGCTTTGGAAGGAAGAAAAACAATTGAATCCAATTTCCACACTATCCAACTCACCTCTATTCTTCCTTCTTCTTCTTGCAAGCCTTCTAGCAAAGGTAATTAATTAAATCTCCCTTTTATATTATCCTCAAAACAATATATATTTAGTTTTAATTTTGGCATACTAATTAATACGTTTGTATATTAATGTTGTACATTGCTATATCACCATTTTCATTATAAATATTCATCTACTTTGATTTTTTTTTCTTTGGTGTGGTGTGGTGTGATGGCCTAAGCTTAGATGAGGAAAGATAGGGAGGGGAAATTTTGTAGTCCTTTCGTATCATTTTCTGTGGCATTTTTTTTCATTTAGTATTTTAGAAAAAGGATACGACATGTTCTCATAATCATGAAACTACAATTATGATACGGTTAAGCTCACAAAATTAAATTTAAAAAGTATTCTTAATTATGTGTTAAAAAAGCTTTTGTTTATTCTTAAATTTTACGGTTAGTCAAACATTATGTTATAAAATAAAATGAATGTAATATTACCTCACATCAACCTACTTTATTTTTGTAATTTTCCTTTTTAATTTGTCTATTGTTTTAGGGGGGTGAAAAATGGGGTTGGATAGGTGTGGGGTTGTGGTCAACGAATGGATGATATTTTCTTTTCAAAAAGTTGTGGGGTTGAAAATAAAGCAATAATCCATCTACTAATATATTCGAATTGAAATTAATTTACCATAAGAAGTTATATTTATGCTGGGGACCAAAGTTTTACCAATATAGATTATTGATGGAGACATTCTAAAAATTCAAAAAGAATTAATTACTCTACAAACTTACCTATATATAAATTCACATGAATAGTATTCAATAGTTACAAAAATGATTGATAAGTTTTAAATTATAATCCTACTTATATTAAAAGGATCTTGATTAATCATGTTATAACTTTGCAATTATTGATGTTTTCATATTCACTATTTGTTATTTATTTTATTTGTTGTCTCACTTTCTCAATTATTTGGAGCTCCACCTTGTCAGTTTCTGAAAAGTAAAACAACTATGGGGGACAAGTTTTTTTTTTTTAAAAAAAAAAAAAGAGAATAGAGATAACTAACTAATAGTGAAGATTAAAATAAACAAAAGATTTATCCAAAATTTGGTGAAGACTTATTCAAAATACAACCTAACAAGAAGTCAAAATGTAATCAGTATATATTAATGATTTTAGTTGCAATCAATCAAAGTATTTAGTTTCTGCCTAACTTTTCAACTAAGAAAAATAGGATTCAAATGATGAGAGTTGAAAACAATAGTCTTGTCTTTATTTATCCGGAAATAATCTCTTTTACCTCTACGAAGTAGGGGTATGATAGATACACTTTATCTTTTTTAAATTTAATTTATGAAATTTCACTAGGTACGCTGTTGTTATTGCCGTCTTTATAAATAAAACAAAATGATTACTTCAAATACTGAAAATCAAAATTAGGGAAAATTATTCCATATGTTTCCGACTTTTATTTGACCACCTTTTAATTGTTTTTTGAAAGAGAAAGACTTCATGCTGGTCTTGTTGATATATTATATATAAATTGCAATTTAACAACTATGACTATCTCTCTTAGATTTTAAAGAATTATATTCAACCAATCACTTACTTGTATTTGCGGTGTAAACTTGTTTTCATATGCACAAAAATTCCAACTTATTATGTTGGAAATAATATTTGAATTTTCCCTCCCAGCCGGTGACGCTAAGATTCCAACTTTATAAATTTTGAATTTTATAAGTGGCTCTAGCTTAACATACATACATATTTAAAGAATTTATCAATACAAATATATTATTTAAACAAAATCAGTGAGTCCAGCCACACCTGTATGTAGGCTATTAGCTCCACGCATGATGCAAAGACACACAAAAGATACTCTAATCGTTTCAATTTATGTGATGATGTTTGAAAAGTAGCATTACTATGAATTCTTTTAGGATTATAAGAACATATCAAGATAATATTAAAAAAAAAGTATTATTACATTAATACTAATTTTGATTCAATTTTTTTATATTATCATTTTTAGGTAAAAGAGGAGGGACATCATTGGAGGTCATCAACAAACATGGGCCATGTTCTCAACTCAACAAAAAGGGTGAAAAAGGCCAAACTTTAACAGAAATCTTGGCCCATGATCAAGCCCGAGTGGATTCAATCCAAACCCGAATCGCAGCCCAAAACTTCAACCTATTCAGAAAGACAGAAAAAACCTCCAAAAAGTACAGAGCAAAAGACTCAAAAACCACTCTCCCGGCGCAACCCGGCACCGCTCTTAGCACCGGAAACTACATCGTCACCATCGGAATCGGAACTCCGAAGAAGGATCTCACACTCATCTTCGACACCGGCAGTGACCTTACATGGACTCAATGCGAACCCTGTTTCAAAACATGCTTTCCTCAACAACAACCAATTTTCAACCCATCGTCTTCTTCAACTTATTCCAACATTTCCTGCAGTTCCACAGCTTGTTCTGGGCTTAAATCAGCTACCGGAAATACTCCTCTTTGTTCTTCATCTACCTGCGTTTACGGTATCCAGTATGGCGATTCATCGTTCTCAATTGGGTTTTTCGCGAAGGATAAGCTAACTTTATCAGCAACAGATGTGTTTGATGGATTTATGTTCGGTTGCGGGCAAGATAACAAAGGATTATTCGGGAAAACCGCCGGATTAATCGGTTTAGGCAGGGATCCTCTTTCTATTGTATCACAAACATCTGCGAAATTCGGGAAATACTTCTCTTACTGCCTTCCTACCAGAAGAGGATCTAATGGCCATTTAACCTTCGGCAAAAATGGAGCTAAATCGAACCTCCAGTTCACACCATTCGCTTCATCACAAGGAGCATCGTTTTACTTCATTGATGTATTGGGTATTTCTGTTGGTGGAAAAGCGTTAGCGATAAGTCCAATGGTGTTTAAGAACGCTGGAACAATCATAGATTCCGGTACTGTGATTACCCGGTTACCTTCTACGGCGTATGCTAATATGCGAGCAACTTTCCGGGAGTTCATGAGCAAGTATCCCAGAGCACCAGATCTATCTTTGCTTGATACTTGCTATGATTTAAGCAATTACACTACCGTTAGCATTCCAAAAATCAGCTTCAACTTCAATGGTAATACGAAGATGGACTTGGTTCCAAATGGTATTTTCTTCGTAAACGGTGCATCTCAGGTTTGCTTGGCTTTCGCCGGAAACGGAGATGATGATAGTATTGGGATTTTCGGGAACACACAACAGCAGACAATGGAGATTGTGTATGATGTTGCTGGTGAGAAATTAGGGTTTGGTTATGGTGGATGTACTTGAAAAAAATGGTGAAATTTACTTATTTGATCCAAAATACTGCAGTTGAAAAAAGAATACTACTTATATTGTAATAAGTACTGAAAAATGTATATCGATTTTATAGTTTATGAAAGCGTGATCTTTGTTGAATGGTTGCATGGTACTTGTTTTTCTCTATCTTCAATACCCCAACATTTGTACAGAAAAGTCATAAGTTATCTAATGAAGAATATGTGTTTTAGCTTAACTTGTTAGATTCGATTATTAGCAATTGAATTCTAAAATATAAACAAGTAATGTAACTCTTGAGGATGGAGTAGCGTTGACGTGGTTATTAAAAAAAAATGTAAAGAGTAGCAACGTCATTGGTTTGACCGTGCCCAAACATAAAGCCTAAGCCTGTGTTTAGATGGACGGTCTCATTATCCACAGAGTTTTGAATTATGCTTCGCACTGGCCCTAATGTGTGGTCTCATCATTCATGCTTGGTTAGATTGACAAGCTCTTGTCCACGTTTCATCGATGGGAGCAACCTCCTGCAGATAGTGGTGAGCAAGTACATGTTACAAAAGGAACTGTTTGCTACATATGAGAGCATTGAGTGACAGACAGGTATGTGCCAAAACGTGGCCCTTGAAACATGATTAATTGATATTTATTGCTCTTTGTTTGTTAACGGCCTGTACATGAATGAATAATGATGATTTCAGAGCCAGATGCAATTGCTTCTTTTATGTTTAAATCTAAAGCTCAGGTTATGAATTTGTACTGACAAATCTGTCTAACTTTTTCTCCTAAGCGAAAAATTATCATGTTTGTATTGATCGAATTTTTTCGAGTCTCACTGAGATTGTCGAGATTGAGGCGTACTTGTTGTCACTGAAAATGTTGCACACAGTTAATCCATTTATATTTGTGAGGTATCTTCTTATTGTTTTCTCAATCTTTTCTATTGATAGATTTCATTTTATTTTCTGATAGTTTCTGTATGCATTGTTAGGATATATAACTGGCTTGCATATATCCATCATATATGGAATTTGAAAATCCTGGCATTGAAACTAGTACCCAGATGTTGTCATATTCTTTTGAAAAGCCAAATAATTTGGACTTGCGTACAATTTGTGTTAGTCGAGAGGCCTTACTATTAGATACCACTCTAAAAAACATGTACAAAGAAAAAACAAAAAAAAAAGGCAAAGATATATAAAATGCATGATTCGATAATTAATGATAAACTGTTCAATAAAAGAAACGATCATTCAAAAGAGGAAAAACGAAAAAAATTCATTCAAAAAGAATATAACAAATCCTATGATTACCGCATAAAATAATAACATGATGGACATCTAATACAAGAATCTCCAGAAATCATGAAATATATTAGAACTTTAATCGAACCATGTTATCTCCAAGCAGGACGGTAAAGTAGATGTAGTAGATAAATACAGAGAGCATTGGATGTCAATTACATCATGGGAACTAAAAATTAGTTTGACTCTTTCCATATTCAGAGCAATTGCCTGAGTTATAAAACATGAGCGTTTTATTTTTGCTGCTTGAACCAAATTTGACCTTTTGCTGGCCTTTTTGATTTGAACTTTCTTACTTTCACAAATAAATCTTAGTAATAACTACAAGACATTCAAAATTATTCATAAAAAAAAAAAATATATATATATATATATATATATCTAATTTGCACATTTAATTATTCCTTCTATTATTTAGAACAAAACAAAAGTCAAACCAAATACCATCAATTTTTAAAAATGTAAAACTAAACCAAATAAAAAAAAATTGATTTGATTCGATTTTTCATACGGATCCATTTTACCCAAACCGCGAACATCCCCATCCAGCAAGCACCTTAGGGGAAACGATATTACATCTCTATTATTTTGTGCCTCTCTTCCTTCCCAACAGGAAACCCAAAACTAACTTCCCCTACCCAAAGTAGAAAGCAAAAGTAGCTTTGCCTTCAGCTTAACAATTCAGATTATCATACCAGAATGGCAAGGCAGTGGCATCGTAACTAATTTTTCCCTGCTGCCAAATGCAAGTTGAAGCCAGCAACCTGAAATGGCTCTCAATTGAATTTTGAAGATGATCATTCCCACAGATTAAACAGGAAACACAGGAATTATTTCAAAATATACCTAGAAGAAAAGAGACAAGGATGCAGAATATCAATGGGCACAAATAAGAGCTCTGCCGCTGCAAATTCAAGCCATGGAAGTTATCAAGGTCGACCAAAACCAACAAATGACTAGTCCAAAATAGGCCTTCACTGACATGAAGAACCCGAATTCCTCCATGGAAGAAATCCAAGATAACATTGTGTGATGATGCTCATCCAATATTTCGTAAGCAAACAGTCTGAACATTACTCCCTATGCCAATTCTAATTGCCGAGCATGACAAATTATTCAAAGGCATCATAAATCACACGCACACACCAAGCACACAAGTATTTAAGTATCCAAAACGTTGTCCACACTCCACTACATAGGAAAAGACTATCCATTTGACCAAGCCATAGTCGCAGAACGGTGAAAACTCAAATACGTATGTCCAGTGCACTCTACTCAGCAACTACATGTACTCCCTATCCCGATTCAGGAGATCCATCTCCATAGGAAACAAGACCTGCCTTCCGAGGGGGACTCGCCGAGGATGATACTGACTTGCCTCTGCTGACTTGCTTTGGTGATTGTGAGCCCCGAGATGATTTCGACTCTGATCGGCTTCTGCTCCGAGAAGGTGATTTACGGCGTTCAGCTGATGGCGACCTGCGATATCTGTCCACAGGAGAGCGACTTTGTACGGGGCTTCGACTATAACGGCGAGCACGGTAACGCACTGGACTACGTGAGACGCTGCGGCTTCGACTTCTTCTGCCTCTGTATCTGCATTTTGGCAGTGACAGATTAGCTCCCTGCCAAAGATAAATCTAACAAAAGTAGCATGTAGCAGAGATACCAGACCTGGGTGGTGTTCTTCCTCTAGGTGGACTCCTATAACGCCTAGGTGATCTCCTGTATCTCGAATATCTTGCAAAAGAAGAAAATTAATGAAAGAAGATTTCTATTTTTATTTCCTGTACAAATTAGAAAGGTTTGTGATGTTCACCTGTCACGCTCACCATAACGGTATGGCCTAGCAGGGGACCGATCAGGAGACCGACTCCTGTATCTACGAACATAGGAGTAACGCTCACTAAAGCCCCTTCCCCTCCTAATGCGCTTGGGAGATCCATCCACTGAAGCACTTCTTGAAGAGCTCCTCGCACGATCATACACTGGAGATCTTGCCCTACGACCTGCACTACCAGGACTTCTTGAATAGCTGCGTCGATTGTTCCTGCTAGGAGCCCTACCTGGACTTCGGCTTGGGCTTCGCCTAGAAGGAACCCTACCTGGACTTCGGCTTACACTCCGTCGAGAAGACTTGACAGGGCTTCTGCTAGGACTCCTTCCAGAAGGTCTAAGCCTTGAAGGAACCCTACCCGAACTTCTGCTTGCACTCCTCCGCGAAGACCTAACAGGGCTTCCACTTGGACTCCTTCTATCAGATCTAACTGGTGTTCGGCTTTTTGATTTCACTGATTTCCTTGATGAGGTTCTGGGTGGACTTGGGGTAAGTTGCCTTTTAGGAGATGCTGAGGGACTTCTGCTGCTCCTTCGGCGTGAATGAGCTCTTGCTGGAGGACTCACGCTGACACTTCCTCCCCTCTTGCCTCCCACTGGGCTTGTACTAATGCTTCTTGCGGGACTACCACTGCGACTCTTAACAATGCTGCTGCTCCTCCTCTGTGAGATGCGATGCGGACTTCCACTGCGACTTGGACTTCTGCTTACACTACGTCTGGATCTCACACTTGGGCTTCTGCTCACACTGCGCTTTGGGCTAACACTTCGACTTCTGCTTAAACTCCTCCGAGGACTAATGCTCATACTCCTACTCATTGTCCTTTTGGGACTTATGCTTCTGCTCCTGCTCAATGACTTCTAATAAAATTCTGATTCTGAAAGAAACCATAAACAAAAAGAATAACCGAGTAGCAATTTGAAATGAAGAGTAAACCTAGATTTGCCAGGGTGATCATCCACCACATCAGGCTGCCTATCAACAGGTTTATCAGATCTAATTTCCATTTTGGTATTATTGCTTTGACGCTCTCCGTTCTCCTTGGGAAATTCTACCTCCTCTCCTTCAAAAATGTCAGTTGCCTCTTTCTTGTGATGAAGAGAAACTGTTTCTCCCTCCTCAAGCGAAGGAGAATGATTTCCTTCTGCAAAATGTCCGTAAACCAGTTAACCACGAGCAAGTTACATCATAGAGATTTTCAAGGAGTCAAGAAGGTTGCAATATGACCAGTAGTATAGATTAAATGTTATATCCATACTGTAAATGCAAAAACTTCAGCGAATTACAGATTTTCAAAACATAATCCCATCAACTATAAAGTGTGTACAAGAAAACCTTTTAGATGGGGAGATGAAGAATCAGATGTAGTACCATCATAGAAAGAACTTTATGAAACCAGAAACAGTATTATAGAACTTCAAAAATCTTAGTAAAATTTAGAGAAAAAAGGATCAATACTTGACAGCAACAAGTGAAGAATAAGAAAGTACACCTAGAAACAGAAAGAGAAATAAATGGATAGCTCAAGAATTTATCTACTTTTCATGAAAAATCACAAAGTGGTGAAATAGAATTTGCTGGTGAGTTGTAGGATTATTGGTGTATAAAGAAGCTTGAACAACAGTGTCAATCACTCAAAAGATCAACTGCAGTCTGCTCCCCCTCCAGAATTAGAGCCCGTTTGGATTGACTTAAAAAAAGTAGCTTATAAGTCAAAAAATAAGAAGTCGAACTTAAATGACTTTTAAGTCAAAAAATAAAAAGTAGGGGAGACTTACTATTAGTTTTTAACTTTTTTAAGTCATTTTAAACTTATTTTAAGTTATTTTTAACCTTGCCAAACACTTCCAAAAACTAAAAATGACTTGAAAGTGGGTTTGACCAACTTTTAAGCCAATCCAAACAGGCTCTTAGAATTGTTCGGTAATGATAGGCTGAGAACCTTGCCTGATGTGAAAGAAACTCAAAGAATCCAGCTGCACATGCCTAACAAAGAACGTTGACTTGGTAAAGATTCAAATAAAACTTATGAAAATACAGTAATTCTGGGGGAATCATGCGGTTAGGCTTATTATTTGATGTAACCTTAGACCTGCTTGCTTGTGAGCATTTTTTAATCCTACAGATAAACCTTAAGAATCAAGTCGGAAATATATTGGTCTTATTGTATACCTACACAAAAAGTTCTACAGTAATTAACAACATTCTCACCACTATGCATGGCCTATTGCTGCAATTATACTGGACGGAACCATCATTTAAATATGCAAGAGATACAAAAGCATGCCAACTTTTACAACTCCCAAATTAATAGAGTTTTAATGCATCCGAAAAAGAGAAAAATCTGATGCATATATACAGACTTGGAATCGGCTCCTGAAACCAGAAACGATCAAAGGAGCATGTTTACGTAACTGAGGGCTAGAGACCAGCAAATACAAGATTCTTTGAAATACCTGTTTTCTTTTCCATACTTTTGTGCTTTCCTTCGGAGGACCGTCTTACACCATCTTCCTCTAAACCATCACGTCCACTCTCACTTTCTGAAGGACTGTCTGATGCCCTGGTAAAGATTATTGGAATGAAAAGAACTTCAGTCTCTTAAATTCTCACATGGAATGAAATTATTATAGTCAGAGATAAAAGAAAATATTCCAATTGTTACCCCCATTATTGAACATATGGCATCTAAAGCTGCGCAACTTAACAACGTATGGAACAAAAGATAGAATACTGAAGAACAACCTTTTTGATTTGCGCTTAGATTTCTTGTCACGCCTTTTGCGCTTTTTCTCACGTCGCTTCTCCTTTCTTTTGGAACGTCTATGCCTGTCTCTTTTAGATCTCTTCCTCTTCCTCCGTCTATCATCACTTGATGAGCTAATTTCAGAATCAGAAGATACATCCGAGTCAGACTCACTTTCAGACTCAGAAGACTCGGTATCACTATCTGTAGAGCTCTCTGATTCTGATGTATAATATCTCCTCCTCTTTTTCCTTCTCTCTTTGGAGGATTTTTTGTGCTTCCCATTTTTCAATTTATTTAGCTTTCTCTTATCTGCACCAAGGAGAAGTAAAATTAAATAAAGCCTCATAAGTTGCAGACTTTTCAATTAACAAAAACTACATGGAGAAACAACAGTAAAGGAGTATTCCAAAGCAAGCTTCCAAGAGCAATGGAACTTCAGAAGTCTCACCATCAGGTAACTCGCCACAATTGATTATCTTGACAGTCACATCAGGTTTTCCCTCTTCATTTCCCACACTCTCAATCTTCTTAAGAACTTCAAGGCCATCAATAAGTTTCCCAAAGACCACACATTTCCTGTCAAGAAAAATATTATGCAGCAATCTGTAAAAATAAGCTTCCAGCAGAGTAGGAAATTACAATCAGCATCTACAAGAGGCACTAAACTTTCTTGAGAAATTATAACAAACCTGTCAAGATGATGGTCAGCCTGAAAGGTGATGGAAAATATAGAACCGCGTGCATCACGATCAGCAATAGCCATAGATAGTAGACCTTGGGAATCATGTTTTATCTTCGGTGACTCATCTGAAATATTCAATTAATTTCACTTGTTACAGAGCCTGTCTTTTTTCTTTCAAACAATTGATTTAACAGAGAAGGGCCAAAAATGCATGGACTATCACAAAAGATCAATGCACCCTTTCATCAACCTATTTTGCTAAGAATACCTCTCTAGTTATATTTTTGGCTCACTTGTGCCCTTTGACTAATGGTCAAAGCTGAATTTTAAGAAAGTTCATTAAAATAAATCCACTCACCCAGTTTTCCGATTTATCCGACCCGAGCACTAACCAGATTTTGTTTTTTTCATTTATACTCTTCGAATTTATTTTTGTGAAAAAACTTTTTTAAAATTATTTTAAACAAGATCGACCTCAAGATGTAGACTTTTTCAGCAACAAAAACTGGAAACATGCACAAAGACTTCCGAATTCATAAGAAGTATTTATTATTATTATTATTATTATTATTATTATTATTATTATTAACAAGATCGACCTCTAGAGGTCAGGTTTTTTGGCGCAAAAAAGGGGATAATGCAAACTGACCTCTAGAGGTCGTTTTTTTATTAAAAAATTGTTAAAGAGTTCAAAATTGGACCGATAATAAACTGCCATGTGGAATTTAAATAAATGTTTTCAAAATTCAGTGTTGATCAATAGTCAAAGGAAATAGGTGAGCCCAAAATGTAACCAAAGGGGTATTTTTAGCAAAATAGGTGGATGAAGGGTATTTAGACCTTTTGCAATAAGCCGTGGGCATTTGTGACCCTTCTCTGTTGATTTATTAGTTCAAGCTATCACATCAAAGAGATAAATCTATAGGCCCTGCAAATATTGCACCTCCAAAAAGGTGATGCTAGACACATTTCATTTATGCAATTGGCAAGCTAATTGCACCTGAGCAAGTGCACTATACCATGATTTACAAAACTAAAACCAACAAAATAATTTTAATTTGTAATGTATGCCCTCTCACTAGCCATTATTCCAAAATTAGCATATAACCTAAACTATAGTTGTTTGCCAGGTTGTGTACGTAGAAATTGATAAGAAAGATCCATTACTGAATCCTTCCAAAAGATATTTTTGTAAGATCACCTACACCTAGAAAATAGTCAGGTGTCAATATACAGCGAACATAAGATGTTCATCATATACAGACAACGCAAGTATTATATTACCCATAAAATTACAAACAGGCAATTTTTTCTACAATAGAAACTGCTAAACTTTGCCAATCCGCAATTTTGCCCTCGTGACAGTTTTTCTAGGTAATCATGACTAATCACAAAATTCTACCATACAGCTACTGTTCTGATCTGATAACCAATTACCTCGGTTCTGCAGTAAAGTTATAATAGATTTCCCTGGGATTGTTCTGAACAAAATGAACCATACAGAACAATCAAAACAAGGCTTAAATCACTAGAAAAGAAAGCAAACTGCAATTTAAATTTCAAATTCTCAAACTACTATAAAGTAGAAAACCAAAAACAATATCGACAAAAGCACAGGCAACATAGCCTTCATGTCCCCTACCATTATCTGAGAGGAACAATGTCCAATACCAATGAACTGAAGCTCCCAAGCAGCGTAGAATTAGATCAAAGTCAGCCCCAACCTTCACAGGCAATACAAAAGGAAAACCCATTTTCTTTCAAGATAAATGATTTTTTTGCTAAAAGGAATACACACACTGTTGTTTGCGTTTTGATTTACTATCCATTATATTCTAGTCCTCTCAAAAAAAAGTAGGGCAGTCATTCAGTACATGAGACGAACATCAAACAGTCACAAGATATGAGGCAAATTCCAAAATTATGGTGGGAATAATAAAAAGAGGTCTCACCTGGAAACTTTCCCCCATAGATGCTTTCCCCATAGTTCCCTGAAAAGAAGTAGGCACATCAACTCAGGAATTTTAACCAGAACCTGTTGCAGTGTTCCCATTCAGCCTTGCAAATTTGACTGAGTCAAGAAACACTTACATTGTAAAATATGCACATGAGATTATTTTCAACTCAACAAAAGGTAACATGATTTACAATTAGCAAATTTAATATATAAAGCAACTCAAGCACCGCTTATACCAGCAATTTGTTTTTCCATTCGTTGCTATTATTTTCTTGAGGCTCTTGACTAGACATATTCACATATTAATTCATCCAAGTTTCCTTCACATTGCCAAATGCGTATCCTCACAAATGTAACAGAGAATGCCAGAGACAAACCACAGCCAATAATGTCCTTAACTGAGAGGCCATTCAAAGAAAGGTGCAACCATGCATAACATCCCTTTCAATCAGTCTACAACAATGGCATTGACAAAACCAGACTACAATCCGCCATTCTACTCATATTTCAGTGTCTTGGGTCATATCACGGGAAGAAGCTCATATAATTCATTTAACTGGTTAACGTCGTACTTTTTCCTAGGACATAGATATAAAAGATAACACACCTACTATCGTCAACAACAAATTTTAGTACCAACTGTGAAACATGATTCCTTCGTAACATATAGACTCATTTAAGGGGGGCAGGGTTCAAATGCCTGAGGAAACCCTACATCCAAGGATAGGACATACTGGAAATTATGTGAAGAACAATAGAGTGTAGAGAGTGGGGAAAGAGGGGAAATGAAGAAGCATGTCATTCGCTCCAACTTAATAAGCTGCAAATCCAAAACAGATGACTGTATTGTATATGGAACAAGGCAACATTATCACATCAATCAGTCATTCAACTATGATTCAACTCCAAATTAATTGGGGTTTATTACAAGAATTTCTGATTCACTCTGCTCCATTCAGTTTTTTCATTTCAATGCTAATAATTTGGTTGTCAAGGCAAATTAGAATTACAGATTCTCTAAAACTAAGATTCTCAAAACCTAGTACTTAAATTCACATGGACATATGAGTCTCTGGACACACTAGACGTAAAGTAACAATACTCAAGTCTTAATACCAACTAGTCGGTATACTCTATATAGATCCTTGCTTTTATTATTTTCTGTTCAGCTAAGTCTTCAGTGGCCCTGTATAAGATCTGACAGTTTCTAATTGTATCTAGTCATATCCCTGCACATACATTTTAACACCTACATTTCATTACAATTCATCTTTCGGATAAATTAGAGCTTTGGAGACCCAACACTCACTAACATAAATTGTAGGTACACAACCATTCTATCAAACTTGTTCGGAAGCTGCTCCCTTCTGTAAAATACTCTAGTAGCATTCCTACATCTCATTCAACCTATACAAATTCTGTGTGCTATATCATCTATCTATTCCCAGAAAGACTAAGCCAAAACATACGCCTCGTCTTTGTCTGCATGCAGGTACCTCAATTTTGCTAATCTCATGTCACCAACAGTTACCTTAATAGGGCAAAAACAAAATGGTCAAAATTAAACCTAGAATTAATAGTATAGAATCAACTAAGATTAGTCCATCAAACACTGTATTTTAGCAGACCATCAGTTGAGTATACACAAAGCTTAATGTAGTATGTTGATCGAAGGCATACCATCTTGTCTCAGCAAGTCACCAGCCTGAAATAGAGAGGGGAAAAAACAATTAGTTAACTATCACAAAAGTACATGAACAATGAGCCTTATAATATGCTGAAGCTCGGTAATACAGAGGACGAATGACTCAGTTAACACAACCTTAAAACTACATCACAAGAAATGCAGTTGTGACCATCAGCCCTGCATCCTACAGCATAAACAAGGATATCTGACTAAAAGGAAACACCACTTCTTAGCCGTGCTCAACCACAAAGCTAAGAGCTGTGCAATGGAGCACTTATTTTAAGGTAACAGCACAATGGAGCACATTCAAACTACATGTCAATAGAACATGCATACCAATAACCTACAAACATACCTGAGCCACAGATCCCTTGACAATATGATGGAAAAAGGTTCCTTTATAATGCAATGGTCTTCCCGTCTTAGAGCTGATTCCTTTCTCCCCTGAAGAATAACAATTTCTTCCTATGTCAGTTGAGGATACCACAGCACTTAACATGGAGATGGATAAAGCATCCAAGAAAAGGAAGAAGACAAAGATCAATTCCCACTAGGTGACGATTCATGTCACCCTATAACATAAGGAACTAATGACCATGGCACCTTGAACCGACAGTCAACAGCAACCAGCCAATACCCCAGCAAAGGAACTTGTTAAGGTAACCTGAACCACTTCTCTATTAAAAGAAATCTAAGGAGATAAATTAAGACTGAGCAGACAAACTTCCTTGAAGAAAGTGAACATCTAGGCGATTTTATCAACCTGTCACCTGCACTGCGAGTAATTCTTTATCCATAGACTGTTTGCTGGTCAGAGTACATTTTCTTTTTACATGGAGTTGCTAGTTAGCTTACAAAATATTTTGCAGCAAGTTAATTATTTATACTCTTTTTGTCTTTTTGATAAAGTATTGTACTTATCCTTCTTCTCATGGGTAGTTACCTTTACATGGGCAAGCATCATATAAGAAATAATTGTAGCACAATTAAGAGAAAATTCAAAGACAGCAGGAAAGTTGACAGATTCTCACTATGTTATGTGATGGTATGTAACAATTCGGCACCAAAAAAGAAATACAACTTTGGATCTTTCAAAAAGAGAGAACTAGGAATTACTCAAAGTGAGTCCCCAATCAATCTGTCTAATTGAGTTTATCACTTATAATTTCCACATTTGGGAGAACAATTTTGCAGCACTGAACCCCAATTTCATGTTATGGAACCACAATAAGGTCTGAATGCAGGTCAGAAGTATGTTAAAGAGAAGAACTCAGCAGAATACGGGCAGGATAAAAGGTCACAGAAGGAATGTAACTAGAAAACCAATCTGAAAGGCTTAGACTAATATATGATACATGAGCAGCACTCTTATATTTGTCACCTGTACACAGTGCACGAAAGTTCTCTGCAGTTTTTGGAGCAACATCGGTGAAAAGCTGCAAATAAGATAACTCAAGGGTAGCCAACTGTAAGTATCTCGTTATGTGAGTTCAAATACGTATATTTAGGGATAACAAAGCTAGCTGGTGGATAGCTTGATACCTCAAAAGCCATTCTTTCAACTGGGTCACCATCAATAGAAACATCAAGGAACACCTGTGGTTTCTTCTTACTCATCTTTATGGAACTTGTTGCTTCAAAAACTCAGGCTGGCAGGTATATCTTCAAATAAGAAAGAGGGGAGTAAGAGCATGAACTATAAAGAAGGTTACATATTCTACTTCAACTATGAAAGGAAAGATACAAGGGAAAGCATTTGAAGGAGGAGATTGTATAACTGGTGCACTTTGGAATTGACTACAGAATATCGTATTAAAAAAAAAATCATTTACTTGACGCAAACAAAACCAAAAAGAACAAAAGAAGGCTGGCTGATGAAATATTCAGTAACATAAGGCTAAATTCAATGAAACACACATCCTCTACCAAAAGATATGCTTGAAGTTACTCACAACACACAATCATCAAAAAAAGGTTGGTCAAAAAGTGCCAAACCAAAAGAGTAACCTCATATGTATCTTCATTGCTAACAATCCTTTAAAAGGGTATAGACACCAACAAGAATAAAGTTAAGTGTGTTAACGTAACATATCTTGACTAACCGCACCATTAAGTACACACTGCAAAACTGCACACCCTAAAGGTTATACTCAGCTAAATTCACATCCATCTAACAACACATACTTGACTCGAGGAATATCGAGCCACTAGGTCCCAAATATTATTTACAATATTGGAAACACTAAATTCTCGTACATGACACAGACTCGGGCACATTTACACATCTAGTAAAGGCACACATCTTAAGGAGCAACACAATGTTTGTAGATGATGAAATGTGCTTGGATTGTTGAAGTTTTTACTTTTCTTCTAAAGATTTGTGAGTGGAAGTAGATAAGACACTCACTCAACCCTTTCAAAAAGAAAAACCCAAAAACTTGAAAAAAATTGAGCAAGAAAATTTCAATCATTTTAGCTAGTTATTTTTTTTTTCTAATAATTTGAACGACCTGCAAACAGAAACCACAATCTGTTTATATCATAAACTTCAAGCATGGGAACACCAGCTTCTTAACAACTTTATGCAAACAAAAGAACCCAATAACCTCGCCATTTGCCAAAACCCTACTGTTGTACCTAATTTCAGCTAACAGCAGCCAATTAGCTAACAAACAATCAACTACATACAGCACTTCGAAAAAAACTATATACAGTACAAAATTCATAGTTAATTATACTACAAACGTTACCCAACTTCACTAATCAGAGAAAAAAGTAGGTAAAAATGGTGAGAAAAAGAGATAAAAATCTCAAAATTGAGCAGAAGAAGAGAGAGATGGATACCTGAAAACTAGGCATCAAAACGATGAAGGAGCTTTGAGTGAAATGTAAGGACGAGAGCGGCGATATAGCTAATGAGGATTTTAGGGTTTTCTATCTTCTCCAAATTCTGTACTCTGAAGATTTATAAATCACTATAGGGAAAAAAATAAAATTTGGAAGATGCGACAATTTCTAGAATTCTATTAACGGGCATAATTGTCAATATACCACTAAAGTATAACTCGATGAGAAATAAGTTATTCGTATATTAATTCACTAGTAAAATTATTTGTACTTCGCGTAGGAATTTAATAATATCATGGAATTTATAAAATAATGCTTAAAATTTATCGGTCATTAAAACTAAAACACTATATTATCTTACATATAAGATTAAGTAGTAACATACATTAATAATGTAAAGAAAAATGAAAATTATTACATATTTATCATTTATCCTTAATAACATAAGCATAAATTAATGACTGTAAAAATACATACCAAGATCTGTAACATAAGCAATGGTATCAGTGAGCCACTCAACAGGAGCAAAGTAAACAAATATTTAATTGTGAAGAAGAATAAGAGATTCAGAATTTTATTTGTTTTAAAATGAGAGAAAATCTCTCTATTTATAGACAATAAAGAGTAGTGTGAACAAATGTTTATTGTGTTTTATCAGAAAGGGTTACAACTATTTGGAAAAGTCGCAACTCTTCATTAAAGTCGCAACTTTTCATAAAAGTCGCAAGTATTCATTAAAGTCGCAACTTTTCATAAAAGTCACAACTTTTCATAAAAGTCGCAAGTATTCATTAAAGTTGCAACTTTTCATAAAAATCACAAATTTTCATAAATGTCACAACTTTTCATGAAAGAAGAAGGCTAGTTAAAGTTAAAAAATTTCATAAATGTCACAACTTTTCATTAAAAGGGGAAGGCTAGTTTTGGAAATAAATAAATTAAAAGAGAATTTTGATTTGTGGTGGCACCACATAGGCGGGCCTAAGGTTCTCTTATATATATATAAAATGATATTTGGTAGGTAGATAAGAAATACTGTATGATATTTATGTATAGAATTAATAGGATGTTTCGTTGACAATTTAGAAACATGTATAACTAATACATATATAAGTTATTTGAAAATCTATGTATGCATGATATAAAGTAGAATAACTAATATATATATATATATATATATTCCATAAATAACTAATTCATGCATAAAATAATATATAAATTCTTTCGTAACTATCTCTATATTACTCATACATGCATAACTCTAACCAGTCTCTAAATCTCAATTAGAATTTGTATATATTGAACATGTCTATCGCTTTGAATTTGAATCAATTGAAATCAAAAATATTTTTAAAATAATAAAAATTGAAATTAACGCCTAAGCGTACGTTTTTACGCTTACGTTTTTACATGTGAAACTTATTCCCCAAATTTAAGGCTTACGCCATATAGACCTATGCCTTTAACCTGTGTCCAAGAACATTTTTGGTATGGTACACCCCGAAAACGCCTTTGAAGACATTAATAAAAGATTTAATAGATCATTTATTCGTTTATTTGTCTATTTACTTATATAATAGATGATTTAAGGTATAAAATTTTAGCTTATACATAGTGGATTAAATTATCATTTTTTATAAATCTAAACTTTTTGTTCACAATCTAATATAAAATTGGACTAGTCATCGATATGATTATGAGAACGATGTTTGTCTACCCTAGAATGTACAATTAAATTTGTAAATGAAATTTCAAGAATAATAAGACCGAATTGATTAGATATAGCGAAATAATCAAAATGAATAATATAATAAAAGAGAAAAAAATAAAGTAGTTAAAATATGAATATTGATATAGCATTTTAATTTGATCTAACTATAATGGTATTCACAATCAAAATATAATCGACAAAAGTTTAAATAAGTAATAGTTGTGAAATTAATTACACATTTATTCATTTTGTGTAATGCAAAGAACAATATTTTCGTTTTTGTAAAATACATTACAAAGAGAATAACATTTCCGTTCCAAAACAAAAAGGAGAGTTTATGTAGAATGTGGTATAATGGCCTTTAATGCCATTAACATTCACAATACGTTATACAAATTTAACTTTGAAACTCCTCTTTGCAAACCCTATATAAGCATGGCCTTTTGTGAACAAGAAGAGAACACTACCAACATAATTTGAAAGCGATTGTGATAAGTTATTTACTACTTTATAATTCCAATCTAATATCAATATTGTAGTATTTTTCCCAACAATTTGAAAGCGATTTACTAACATACAATATTGATAAATGGCTATTTCTTTGAACAAAACTTTTTCTGATTTGTCAAAACTTGAGCCTTTGATGGAAATAATTTTAAATGATGGTCACAAAAACTTTTAATTTTCTTTGAACAATTAAAAGTTGATGATGTTTTATTTAAAGAACATTCTATGAATGGTTCTAACACCACTACCAATTCTAGCAATGTTATAGTTGTTGATGAAGTTGTTAAAAAGAAGTTTGAAAAGGATAACAAAATTGTGAGAGGACATTTGCTAAATCATATGACTAATCCTTTATTTGATTTATTTTTAATCTATAACTCTACCAAAGAAATATGGGATAGTTTGGAAAAGAAATATGATGTTGATGATGCAGGGAAGAAAAAATATGTTGTCGGTTAGTGGATTAAATTTCAAATGGTTGATAATAAGCCAATAATGGAACAAGTTCACGAATATGAGAACTTGAATGTTGATGTTCTCAACGAGGACATGAAGATGTGTGAGATATTTCAGGCAAATGTTCTGCTTGGAGTGATTATAGAAATCAATTAAAACATAAGAAAAAGAATTTAACTCTGCAAGAACTTATCAGTCATATGAGGACTGAAGAAGCGAACCGTCTCAAAGATAAGATGGAAACATTTTCTCTTAATTCTTTTAAAGCTAATCTTGTTGAATCTTATGGTACTGTTGTGAAAGGCAGGTTCAAAGGCAAACAGAAGAAAGTCTTGGAAAATGAACATGTGAAGAAGAAAAAATAATTTAACAAGCCGGAGAGCCAAATTCAAAAATCTAAGGGTCCTTGATTTTGTCTGTGGAAAACTTGGTCATAGGGCTGTCAAGTGCTATAAAGAAAGGGGCAGGACTCAAAGCATGAAGGACAAAGTGATTTCCCAGCTCATCTTGCTGAGGGTAATAACGTGATTGTTGTTGTAGTCGTTGAGACAAATCTGGTGGCTAACAAAACTGACTATGTGCTAGACACTGGCACTTCAAGGCATTTATGTGCCAATAAAAATTTATTCCATGACTTTGAAGAGTCCATCGATGGAGAGTGTGTTTACATGGATAATTCCACTACTGTTGGAGTTATGGGTAAATGAAAAGTTTTACTTAAATTAACTTCTGGAAAAACTTTATCCCTGAACAATGTTTTGTACGTTCCCTCCCTCAGTAGAAACTTAGTTTTCGAAGCACGTCTCAACAAAGTAGGCCTTAAACTTATTTTTGAAGCTGATAAAATAATTATTTCTTGTGTAGGAGACTTTGTTAGGAAGGGATATCTTAGTGGAGGATTATTTGTATTAAACATTGTTCAAGAGATTGTCAATAATGCAAGTATTTCAAATTCTGCTTATATTGTTGAGTCTATTAATTTGTGGCATGGTAGACTAGGTCATGTTAATATTGCTTCTATTAAAAGACTTAGAAAAATGGAATTAATTCCTATGATAAAAACTAATGAGTTTCTAAATGTCCTGTGTGTAGAAGCAAAGCATGTCAAGAAACCTTTCAAATCTATTATTAGTAGAAAGACCGAATTACTTGAACTAATACATTCAGATTTAGCAGATTTCAAGAACATTGTTAGTGTCACGACCCAAGCCTAGGGCCTAGACGTGACCGGCGAATGGGGAACCCGAAGGACCCCCAAACAAGCCTCATAGCATATCATTACACATCCTTGGTCGCGGAAGCAATTAAAATGACCATAAGCGATAAGCGTAATTAAGGGGAAGTCGGGACTAAGGGAACAAGAGAAAAAGAGAATGATACATAAATACCATAGATGAGTC
>JAJOOH010007382.1:0-24946 GCA_029582605.1 Solanum gracilifrons | reverse complement strand
ATTATTTAAAAATTAAAAATAATCAAATATTTTATTTATCTTTCTCCTCAAATTATTACAATTTATTACTTTTTCTTTCTACCTTTTATTTTTAAAGTTTCCCAAGATTATTTTTTTTATTCATCTCTCTTTCTTATTATCATAATTTAATATTGTTTATGAAATTTCTATTCATTCTTAATTTTTTTATCTGTAAAATTTATATGAAAAATATTTCTTTGATCAAGAATTATAATTAATTTTTTCTCTCCTATTCTTGATTTTTAAAATATTTTTTTATTTATGTGCTATGTGAATAAAAATCAAAGTATTCTTTGAAAGTTTAGTTTATATATTTTTATAAAAAAAATTCTATTTTAATGTTAAATAAAAATAGAAAGAGAATGATGTAATTAGTAAAACAAAATAAAACAAAGAGTAACGTATAACTCCCTTTCCTTTTTTGTGTTTTCTTTTATGGTAGTATTTTTAATTATTATTTTTTCCTTTTTTTTTCTTTTCCTTCCTTTTACTTTTTCTCAATTTCATTCCTTGCCTTCTCATTCTTTTTCAAACTATCATATTATTCTTTTTTTATCAGAAAAGAGAATCAATTTTTTTATATAACTTTCCATATCATTTCAATACTTTATAAATAAATAAATTTAAAAACAAAAAAAGTAAAAAAAAAAGTGATTTAAGGAAATAATATAAATGAGAGTAATGATCAAATTAAGGTAAGGAAGTAAAAAAATAAATAGAATGATTGATGATGAATGGAATTAAATATGGTCACTTTGATATTCAATAAAATTTGAAAGTGAATTTTTTAGTCTTTTAGAATTTAAAAAATAATATAAAATTTAAAAACAAAAAAACTACAAAAATATAAATAAAATTTCAGGCCTAAGAAAATGTCATGTCATATATATATATATATATAAATTTTAATAAATAAACTTTAATTAAAGATATATAAAAGAAAATAAAAAAACTTCAATTGAAAATATATAAAAGAAAATAAAATAAACTTTAATTGAAAATATATAAAAGAAAATAAAACAAACTTTAATTAAAGATAAATAAGGAAAAATTAAACAAAAAACATTTTTAAGGGAGGGGGAATAAAAAAAACGTTTTTAAGGGAAGAAAAAGTAATTTTTTTTTTTTTAATGGAAATTTATTGGCCGGCTAGGCCATTTTATTGATCTAAAAGCAATATAAAATATGGTTTAGGCCCCAAAAAAAGGCCTGCTAATAGTAAAAACAGAAAGGGCAAAGCCCACTTTCCTAATTCTCCACTCTATACAAGATCTCTTCCGCTTAATTTGTGAGTGTGCTTTCCACTTCTTTTCATTAACCCTAAATGTTCTCTAAGCTACCACCATGCTTCCTCCTTTTTGTTGGTGCCTTTTGTGTGCTAAAATATCTTAGCCTATCTGATGTATCAGGCTGTAAATATATCCTTTTTGTGATCCATTGTTTTGTATATAACTAGGCTGCTTAGATAACACATGTTGATATCTCTAACTCTGTCGATAGCTTTGTGCATGTGGCTTAAGGATCTTTTTGGTTCGGACTCTTAATGAAGGAATTTGTGCCTTTTCCACATTTATGATTTTTTTTCCCATTGTTGGTAGCTGCTGAAAAGTGTTGAAGCTTAATTTCCCATCACATTCAAATGCTAAATTAGCAATATAGTCTACCATTTTGTTGCCTTCTCTGAATGTATGTTGTGTTGTAGCTTCCAGTTCCCTTAATGCCTGCTTTAGTTCATCAAACCACTCAGCAATCTCCCATGGTACCTTTCATATTTCATTAATGATTTTCACCATTAAAATTGAGTCAGATTCAATAACAATCTTCCTTATTCCCACCCTCACACAGTACCTCACCGCCTCTACTATAGCCCTCATTTCTGCTTCCACATTGATAGTGACCCCAATCTTTTCTGCTTCTGCATATATAAGATCCCCCACTGTGTTCCTCAGACAAAAGCCATATGTACTTGTTCCTGGGTTGCCTCTACAAGCTCCATCTGTGTTGCATTTGATGACTCCCTCAAATGGCATCTCCCACTTAACTATAAAATGATATAGTTTGGGTTTGAGAGAGCCTAATGTCGCAGTCATACCCTTCCAGTCCTTCCCTTTTAAGTTTATCCAATGAAATTTCCTCCTTACAAAATGTTGGATGATTTGTAATACTTGGTGAATCATACCATGTAAGGTGAGATCTCCGCCATGCTTCCTGTCATTCCTTCTCATCCATAAAACCCAAGTAATCACAGTTGGTAATATCTTGTATACCATTCTCAGTTTACTTGGGCCTTCACTGTACCACCAACTCATAATAACATGAGGTAGTCGCATATTCTCCATAGCAGTACCTGCATAATTAGCAAAATGCCTCCATAGCTTTTGAGCTATGGGGGTGTCAGAAATAAATGTTCCATGGTTTCTTGATGTTTTTTTATCACAACACCAACATCTTGAGACCATGTGAATTCTCATTCTTTGGAGATTATCATCTGTGGGAATTCTGCCTTTCCATATCCTCCATAAAAAGAAGTTAAGCTTAAAGGGGAGCCCCTTATTCCAAATATAATTGAAAATCTCCATTCTCTCCTTTTTATGCTTCAACAGATTCCAAGCTGACTTAACACTGAAAGTCCCACTTGAATCCCCCATCCACCAAGGCTTGTCTCTCTCTTCTTCCTCTATCAATGGGCTGATGCTTTCAACAATGTGTTCCACCATTTCATCAGATACATATTGCCGTAATTTAAAGAAGTCCCACCTTCCTCCATTTATGAATTCTCTTACTTCTATTTCCTCTTCTTCAGATCCCCTGTCCTCAACATAATAAAGTGATCCCTGCTTAGTCCAGTTGTCAAACCAAAAACTTGCTTCCCCTGATTTCACCTGCCACCAAATGTTATGTTCTACTTCATCTCTAATCTGAATCATTTTTCTCCACACATGTGAACCTCCCACACCCTGTGCTATTACTGGGTGTTTCTTCTTGCAGTATTTGTTCCACATGTAGTGTGCCCATAGTGAACCTGATGAAACTCTAAAATTCCACCATAACTTCGCAAATAGTGAGTCTGCCACTCCATGTAATGATCTAAAACCCAATCCTCCTTCTTCTTTTGATAGACATAAGTCTTCCCAAGCCACCCAATGTTTCCCTTTGATTCCTCCCATCTTACTCCAGAAGAACTTTGCCATTATTTTGTGAATTTGATCAATTACCCCTTTAGGTGGATTCACAGCTGACATTAGATAAATTGGCATTGATTGTAGTATATTCTTAACAAGTACATATCTACCTCCATGTGATAGTAATTTACTATGCCATGTCAAGACCCTTCTACTGATCTTCTTGATTAAATCCTCAAAATGATACTTCTTCTTTCTTCCGTAGAAAATAGGACACCCCAAATAGGTAAAAGGAAAATATCCAGTTGCAATACCTGTAATCCTCCTAATTCTGTTTCTCACCACAATAGGCACCTTTTCATGCAAATACAAGAAACTTTTGTTCAAATTAATGAGTTGCCCTGATAACTTCTCATACCTACATAAAGTATCCATCATTCTTTTAATTGATCCCTTATGCCCCGAAATGAATAATATAGTGTCATCCGCGTATGACAAATGATTAATTTTCTCACTCCATTTCGGCATCCCATACCCTATAAACTTTGAATTTTCATTCAATCTATTTAAGCTCCTTGATAAAACCTCAGCGGCAATTATGAATAGGGTTGGGGATAAAGGATCCCCTTGCTTTAACCCACGAGATGATGAAAAGAAACCATAGGACTTGCCATTAACCAATACAGAATACCAGTTGTTTGATATTAGTCTTCAAACCATATCAATAATTCTTTCAGTGAACCCCAATCTTCTCATTACCTTGATCAGGTAAAACCAAGAGACTCTATCATATGCCTTAGCCATATCCAATTTTACAACCACATTATGATGTTTATTCCTCCTGTTTATGCCCCTTACAATCTCTTGGGCTAATAGAACATTTTCTGCAATGCTTCTCCCCTTCATAAATCCAGTTTGGTTCTTCGAGATTATATCAGGCAATACCTCCACTAATCTGCCATGAATAACTTTCGAGATCACCTTATTTATAAATGTACTTAAACTGATTGGCCTCAAGTCCTTGAAACTAGTGACTTTTTCCTTCTTTGGAATGAGAACCAGATTTGTATGAGTTACATATCTTGGTAGTTCCCATCCACAAAAGAAAGCAATCACTAATTTTACAATGTCCTCCTTTATGATCTCCCAACAAGCTTGGAAGAATTTTTCCGAAAAACCATCTGGGCCACTAGCGCTTTCACTGTTTAATGAAAAAACAGCTTCCCTCACTTCCTCTTCCTCCGGAGTTCTATCCATCTTCTCTTTTTGTTCTTCTGTAATTATGTGTGGGATGCAATTTAGCATGGCCTGATCGTCACCAACTGCTCCAGCTGCAAATTGATCCTCAAAGACTTTCACAGCTTCCTCACCTATGCTTTTATCCTTCCTCAGTATAGCTCCATTTTCATCCTCTATTTCATTTATAATCAGCTTCCTCCTTCTGCCTTTCACGTATGAATGAAAGAATTTCGTGTTCCTGTCGCCATCATTAAACCATTTCATACCTGATTTTTGTTTCCAAAAATCCTCCTCTAGCTGATAAAATTTCTGCAACTCCTCTTCTGCCTTGTTTAAGTCTCTCCTGTTTTCATCTGAACAATGTACTTCCAGCTGCTCTTCCTTTACCTTAATCACATCTTCAAGTGTGGATACTTTTTGAAAGATGTCTCCATATGATTCCTTGGTCCACTTGCTAAGCACCCTCTTTAGCCTATTCATTTTTTCTTTCACAATATAAAACGGCCCACCTTGTATATCCATTTCCCAATTCTCCCTCACCACTTGCAAGAAGTCACCATGTTTGACCCAAAAATTCAGGAATCTGAAAGGCTTGCTGACCCTTTCATTGTTTGAGTTACATTGCAATAATAAAGGTGCATGGTCTGACCCTTCTCTGACTAAGTGGTGTACCTCTGACACTGGGAATTGTTGCAAAAAAACCAAGTTACCAAAAACCCTGTCTAATCTTTTAAAAATGCATTCATCTTCTATTCTCCCATTCCACCACGTGTAGCTGCTTCCTGTGTATTTTATTTCATTTAAAGCACATACATTGACACAATGGGCAAAATCCACTGTTTCAATATTGGTGACTGGCAAGCCACCCAGTTTTTCTGATGCATCCAAAACAACATTAAAATCTCCTCCCACAATCCATGAAATGTCACTTTTGATGCTAATATTTTCCAGTTCGTCCCATAATTCTAATCGATCCAGTGCATTACACCTTGCATACACAGTAGTGACACAAATCTCCTTTTGCAAAACCTGATTTTTGAAGATAATCGAAAGTTGTTGATGACTATCACTCAAGACATTTCCAACCCATTCATCATTCCAGAAAACCCAAATTTTAGAAGATAGATTAGCCATTGCATTCGCCATACCCAATTTCGTTCTATAATTTTCTAACTCATGAGGCCCTTTGAAAGGTTCTAAAAGAGCAATATACGATAATTTATTTCTCTTCTTTAGATCAATCACTCTATCAAAAGAATTTTGAGTGCTGACTGATCTAATATTCCAAAATAATAGTTTGTCCAACATCATTTAGACAAAGGCGGTCTTGCCGAACTACTTCTTGTACTTCTAACTTTACCTTCAGGTTTATTGATCTTCCTTCCCGTTCTCAATTCCTTGATATGCCTTGGTGAAAGGTCACCATCTTTTGACACTTCAGCAATATTCTCCATGATATTCTCATCCTCTTCTTCATCCCTGCTTTCAAATGTTTTATCAGGTTCTTCTTGCATTTGCCTCAAAGAAACTAGTTCCCGTTCTTCATTGGTACTCTCGTCTGTCTTATTTGTAGATGATCCCTCTCCCTCCAAGTTAGTGTGATCTGCATTTGGAGGGTCTGGTGGCTTCTCCTCCACATTTATTTGTTCTGATTTATCATCTTTGCTGCTCACTTCTTTCTTCCCTTTGACTTCCTCCATATTATTTTTGTCTTGTGTATCAGTATCCTTGCTAATTATCTCTATACTTGCCTCCCCTGTTTTGTCATTTTTCTGCATACTCTTTTACAGAGTCTTCTCTTTCTGTTGTGGCTCCCTCTATTTTGTTGTTTTTGACAGGCACTTCCCCCTCTTCTCTCTGTGCCCCAAAAATCTCTTTTACCCATTTCTTTGTTTTACCAGGCCTTTTACTCATTACATCCTTTCCTGCACTATTCATTGATGTTGTATCCTTTTCATTTTGTTGTTGCTTTGATTCCTCTTTACCTTCTTCTTCGGTTAATGCATCAAATTTATTGCCTAAAATAACATTAGTTTCCTCCTTCTCTTTCTCCTTATGATTCCATCTCTGAGTCAATCCCCATTTGTTTTGATACCCTCTTCTATTTTCGTTCTTTGTTTTATTCTCCTGATGCCATTTTTCCTTCCCTTTCCCTGTGTCCTCTACCCCCTTTTCATCATTCACCTGGCCCCCGTCTTTCTTTATCTCCTCTTTTGCAGTGGCTTCCTTTTCACTCACGTCTTCCTCTTTAGGGTATAGTTCAGGATGCAAAACAAAGCACTCCTTCTCATTATGACCCTGCAATTTACAATTTTTGCAGTACTTGGGCAGATAATCATACCTTATGGTGACCAACTTAGCAATTATTTCCCCAGACTTCTTTTTAATACCAACATTAACCCGCTTTGGGAATTCACCCATTAGATCAACTTCCACCTTGATTCTTGCACAACTAGGCCTAGTCTTGTTGCTAGTAGCCGTATCCACTTGTAAAGGTTTACCCACTATAGCAGCAATCGAAAATATCGTTTCCTTTCCAAAGAAATTGGGAGGCAATGCTGGCAGTGAGATCCATGCAACTGCGATCGACGTTTCCTCCAATGGATCAAAGAAAGGATCCCATTTAAATGTCCTCATTGGATAATACCAATTTCTATGGGCAATGTAGAATATAGATTTAGAGAGCAGATTCACATAATCCTCCATCCTTGAGGCCCTTATGAGTACGTATCGATTACACAATAGACCAATATTGACGTCTCCTTTTAATTCACACTGTTTCGGAATAATTTTCCTTAATTCCTGTATGTCTGGCCATCCATAGGAGAATTTCCCCACAACTGCATATTCCAAATCTTCATTAACAATCATCTGAGATACCTCTTCTTCTTCCCAAATAACCCTTGGTTCCCCATGCAGAAGAGACAAGGTTTTATTGGTACAGGAGAGCGAGTTGTCAGCGTAGGTTGTAAAGTGGCTGCATATGACATCTCACCAGCCAGCAGTGTGTTTGACAGACCATGAATTGGCGGAACAACCTCCAAAGGAGGTTGTCCACTGGCCAAATTGGCCATTCCGGCACTTCAAAATCAGAAAATAGGGTTTCGACGGCTAGGTTTAGAGAGCGTTGAAATTTTTTTTTAAGTGGGAAGAAAAAGTAATTAGAATATACATTTCTCCTTATTTTTTCCTTATTCCTTCCTAATTTAATAGGAATTCCAGAAATAAATTGATTCTCTCTCTAAATAATTCTTCTTGCCCTTGAGCCACTTATCATTCTTTCTGTAAGTTTCTCAATCAAAATGATTCCTTTCTTCTCAATATATATTTTCTTGTAGAAGGAATTATAGTGCAAAATCCTTTCAAAAGTCTTTTATTTTAAAGAAAAATGATTATTACATGATTTTTCTTCTTAGATCAATATCTTTGAAAGAATCTTGAGATGCTGTCTCTTTCTCTTTTCATGAAGAGATAGCATTCCATCATCATTAGAAAAAGAGACCAAGTGAAGGAGTCGACGAATTTTTTGTTCATTATGAGATCTCTACTCCTCATCTCTAAATTAGCTTTCAGAGAGCTTTGTCGTTATTTGTAAATAAAAAAGAATAGAATGAGAGAATTAATATTTCATGGTGGGATCATTTCCATGGTTCACAAGTTGAATGTTAGAAGACATTTTGATGTTTTTCGATCTTCAAGTATATTGAAGTTTTAAATAGGATTTCATTCTTATTTTGCTAGATTCGCTTGTTGTAATTCTTGTTGGCATAAAATGATCAAATCTACACAGGTATATTCTAACGAATTCATTCATACAAACAAATCAATTTTTTAAATTTGAGTTAGTAAAATATCTCTTGCTATGAGTTCTTGATTTCATCTCCTGCATAATGTTTATTTACACAAATAAAACAAAAATTGAATTTACCTGAAGGAGTAAATCCGTTCTTGCAATAATTCTTCCATTTTGTCAATTTACCTTCAGAATATGTGCTCTCCAGCCTAGTTTTATTTGTACAAACAAAGCAAAAATTTGATCTATCTAAGGTAGTAAAACTTTTCAAAAAATTAATTTACCTGAAGTGGTAAATCTTCTCTTCCAATGATTCTTCCATTTTGTCAAGTTACTTACAAATTATGTGATCTCCTACATTTTTTTTAATACTTTTTTAATTGGTTGATTACAAAACTGTTACAACTGTTCATTTTCTATTGCAACAATAAATATATTCTTTATGTTAAAACTTTCATTATCCTCTTTAATTGTAGGTTAATAGATGCATTAGAGGTATTTACTAGATCATTATATTAGGAAAAGAATTTAAAAAATCAAAAAATTGAGGAAAAAGATAAAATGAAATGGTGGCCAGAGAGATGTCACTTCAGCTTTTCTATATTCAGCTTTATATTACTTACAGATTATGTGATCTCCTACATATTTTTTTATACTTTTTTAATTGGTTGATTACAAACTGTTACAACTGTTCATTTTCTATTGCAATAATAAATATATTCTTTATGTTAAAACTTTTCATTATCCTCTTTAATTGTAGGTTAATAGATGCATTAGAGGTATTTAGTAGATTATTATATCAGGAAATGAATTTTTAAAAAATCAAAAAATTGAGGAAAAAGATAAAATGAAATGGATATATTCAGCTTTATATATATATATATGAAATGAATTTAAAAAATCAAAAAAATGAGGAAAAAGATAAAATGAAATGGTGGCTAGAGAGAGATGCCACATCAACTTTTCTATATTCAGCTTTATATATATATAAATATAGATTATTATCAACTTCTTTAAAAATTATGATAGTGTATTTTTTTGAATTCATGTAACAAATTATTTATAAAAGGATAAACTTTATCTTTTGAACAAATAACAGTGAGAAATACTAATTAAGTATATCAACTCATGGTGTTGTATATTGAAATAAATTAGCATAATTAAAAATTTGTTATAAATCCATTGAATAGTAGATTGTCCATTTAGTTTATTCATGAACTAACATTCATGTGTGTGTGTTCCCAAGGTGATATGAACCTTTTTGGGATAACAATGTATCTAATGTGTCATTCATCATGGTGGCCTTTGAAGTGATTTCTCTACTTATAAATAGAGATATTATTCTCCATGTATGATACACTTGAATAAGAAGAAAAGTTTTCTCCTTCATCTACTTATCTTGTCTTCTTCTCTTTATAATTATATTGTTCTGGGATTAATTTTATAACACGTTATCAACACGAAGTTCTAATCACTTTATCATTTCAAGACTACATTTTATTTGCTCTCCGAAATAAGGTAAGTTATTTATGTTATTGATTGTTGAGGTTGTGTTGATTTATTATTTTTTTCAAAAAAGGTGAGTAACTAGTATTATGTATTTTTCACATTGTATATTTGAACCTATTTTATGCTCTCTTTATGATTGTGCTCATTGTTGTCATTTTGAGCAATTCATTGGATAATATTAAATATTACTTTGGCTATTTCATAAGCTAGTTGATGTTGTTTTAGATTTGTGTGGAACACTAAGGGTACATCACATGTAAATTGGAACAACAGTAAGTAATTTTATTTTAGTGTGATAAATATTTTTTAGTATGAAACTATACAATGAAATCATTTTTGAGTTATTCATTATAAATAAGAATAAATTGTAAAGGAATATAGTAAATGACAAAGTCAAAGTCGATCTATTTGGGAGTTGATAAATGTATTCAATTATTTTGCGGCTTATCTGCGTGTAATTTATTTATTATTTATAGTGAGAATTGTCTAGCCTCTTTCTGTGTCAATAAATTGATGACGCAAATAAAATGTTTGGTGCATTGAGTATTTTTTTATTGGTTCATACTAATTGAATAAGAATGACCTTTGACCTATTATGTCATTGGATGAGGGTAAACAGTGGATTTAAGTTTCATTGATTCAAGAGGGTAAGACGTCATATTAATGTCTCGATGCACCACAATATTATAAGATATTGAGTTAAGATTCTGATGTACCATGATGATAAAGTATTGGGTTTGAGTTTCTAACACACCTTTTTAGGGACAAGACATTGAGTTTGAGTCTCAATGCACCATAGTGATGATATAATGATGACTAAAGTAAAATTAATATATTTTTGATGAAAAGTAATAAAATTCGTCCTAGTGAATTTGCTCCACTCCTTGAAGAGAATGTGATAGTAGTATATGATAACTTTGAAGTATGCCCAATTGATTTGCTCCATTCAATTGTATGAATGTGGTAGAAACTAATAATAAGTTTGAAAGAGGACAAATGATTGAATGTATGAATAAGGGCATAGAAGGACGACATAATAATAATAGTCATTATTGTGGTGAAAAGAACACTATGAGTTCTAAAAATAATCCTTCAAAATGTAAAGGTAATTTTTGTCATCAAACTAATATGAAAGGTCATTGGACATGTGGTTCTCGTATGACCTAATAATTTGGTAATTTTATAAATCCTCCATCAAAATAAAAAAAATATAAAATGGTGGTGCACTTTACCTTTCAAAGTGATGTTGAGGTGGGTCATGTAAATATGCCAAATATATAGGTATGACACATATAAATGGTTATGGTCAACTCATGAAGAGATTGTGACTTGTAATAAGCATCGTGAATGTTTGCCCATTCTTGACAAATGAATGTGTCAAAATATGGGGAAAAAATAATATATATATATATATATACACACACACACATATTCATGTATGGTTGAAAATATGCCACAACTCAACTCTACGGGAGGTTTGAGAGAAATAAATAAACTTTATTTGGTATGATTGGTCAATGGTCGTGTACGTTTATACGTCATAAATATTATGGTAAGTTTATTGTGAACTGTTTTACTCGAAAAAAATATAAATAAAGAAAAAATGATTAAGTTTCTGAAAAATCGATTAAACTTATGGTTTAAGAGAAATCGAATTTCCAAAAGAACAGAGTCGCCACTTAGTTTTTTAGTAAAATCAAGAAAAACTTAAAGGTTTTCAAAAGATTTAAACAGATAAAATCAATTGAAAATAAAAGGGTTCGAAGTTCAATGTACAATCCGAGAAGGTGTTAGGCCTTCGGAATGCCCGCAAACTTGCGGTTGACCGGCGAGTTGACTAAAATGATTTTGACAAATTTTAAAATTTTAACTAAGTAAAAGGACTCATAACGACTTTGACTAATTTTGAAATTTTAACTAAGTAAAAGAACTCATTTATTTAACTAATTTTTTTTTAATTATTATGAAAGAAAACTTCAACTAAGTAAAAGAACTCATTTACTTTAACCTATTTTTTTAAATTTTAACTAAGTAAATGAACTTATTTATTTTAACTTATTTTTTAATTTTTTTTTAACTAAGTAAATGAATTTATTTATTTATTACTATTATTATTTAAAAAATTTAACTAAGTAAATAAATTTATCTATTTATTACTATTATTATTATTATTATTTATAATTATCTTAGGGGAACAAGATTGAGGGGAATTTTCCTAGGGGGAAATAAATTAAGTATTGTCAAGACTAATATTAAAATAAGAACTAAGTAATGAAATATATACCTTTATTTGAAAAATAAAATGAAATGACCATTCTCGGGAATTTAGTTAAATTAAACCATAAGATAATCAAAGTGTTAGTCGACATAATAAACAAATAAAGAGCAAAGGAGAAAGATATCAAATTTTGGGTTTTCGGCTCAACTTTAGGAACCTGTCCTACTACTAAAATGGTCCAAAATATGAATTTGCGCCTATTTAATTAAAAATCGCTGCTGGGCCATTCTTTGGGATCTTTTGGGCCCATTTTCTCTCCCAAACACCTGTGTATACATCAAATGTATAATATTGTATATGGGTCGTATTTTGACTCATTTTCGTGTATATTGGGTTGTATATTGAATGTAGACAGCCCACTTCAAATTTTCAGCGCCTGTACCGTCATTCCAGACCGATGTATCGTTGTTCTTTCCATCTATATTCGTGTATACATCATGTATACTACCTTCTTTTGACTTTTTAGGACCTCAAAGTTCAATTTCCAGCTCCTTTTTAAACCTTCGGGAACCTGTATTTCAGCTTTTGCTGGCTGACTCGATGGACAAGAGCATTGGGCCTTTATGGCCCATCTGAAATGCAGGGGATGAGTCCAAACGGACTCGCATGGAGTTTCACATGCAAATAAAGAGAGAGAAGATTAGCATTCACGCTTCAACTAATTCACGGGAATAACATCTTTAGTAAAAATACAATAAGACTAATTTACATATGCGAAAGGGAAATGGAACATACATCCACATATGCAAATAGAGGACAACTAGTGAAAGGCATATGAACACTAATTCGGGTGTCATTCTTCCAACATAAACTAAAAGCAATAGAGAAAAATAACAAGAAGTGTTTGGAACTTTTCTCCAAGTTTGATTGGCTTTAACGAAAGTTCTAAACAAGATTTACATCCACAATATAAGGAGAACAAACTAATTATAAACTAGTATTGAATAGTGATATTATCAAACCAAAACAACCTTGTTCCCTCTAATTTTAAGGATAATAAGCCTAACTTTAAACAAATGTAAATTAAGCTAAACCATGACAATCTAAAAAAAAAAACAAATGAGCTACTATTTTTTTAACAATTTCAACAAACGAAACTAACTCCTACAGTGTAAACAAATTAATTATCACTTAGTGCATTATGCGATGATGAGTAAAAACATACTAGCAAAACTCCTTTAACCGTAAGCAATTGAAGCAAGTCAAACATAAATACATAAGAACATGAAGCTAATGGACATAAAATAAATTGAACACTCAAATTAACACAGTGAACAAAACACATACACAAGCCTAAGATTTAAATATCCAACAATTTATCCTTTGCCCAAAAATCAAGTAAATAGGAGAATAAACCAAAATACATTCAAGTAATAAACCAGTACACTAAATCATGTTTAAGAAAGAATCACAAATAGAATAGGGACGGTAAAATAAAGATGGATGGAAATAGAGCAAACAAACAGGCAAATTGAAGTTTAAACGAGTATAAAAACTTAATAGGCATTATTAGAGATACACTACAGTTTGAACTAAAATCTAAGCCATAGTTAGATGATATTTCAGATTAAACTAGACAAGAACAAATTTAAGATCAAATCACAGAAGAAAGGATGTTGGAGAGACAAAGCACTGCTAAATCCAACTAGTTAGACATTGGCTACATATCAGGCAATATAGATCGCTCGAACATGAATCTTAAGGCTACGATTGCAACAAAGGGACCAAATAGCAAGCTTTTGGCAAATATGGTTCATAGTCAAACAAACAAACTGGACGAAAAAACTCAAGACAAGAGCGCCTACTATCAGACATCAATAACAAGAGTTACAACATGAAGCCTTTTTAAAGGGATAAAGTCGATAGAGAGTTCATAAGAGAAGATTGAAAACTTCATTCAATTCGAAACACAACATTAACTAAAAATAAATAAATAAAGATCAAAAGGAAATTTACCTTCTATGGAGCAACGAACTGAGACGACGACTGAGGAGAGAGCTTTCCAACACCACTGATGAACCTTGGGAGTTTCGACGAAACTCTGTTGAAAGCTTCTTATGAAATGGATGCAAGCCTAAGGGAATTTCTACTTCCGAACCTTCACCGTTAAAATGCTATATTCAGATTAGACTTTCAACTTTTCTCATGTATGTCTATTTTCATATGCATTTCTTGTGTTCTCTGTATTTTTTTTTCTCCCCCCTTATACAATGAAAGAAGAGGAATATATATAAGAAAATTGAGGGGGAAATGAGGTGAGATTTGAATTCGGTATTCAAATTCTCTTCAAGATAAGGAATATGCCAGCTTGAATTTGTACCAAATTGTACAATTCTCAACGGATTCAAAGAGGGGACTGTCGATTTAAGGAGCAAGGACGCTCGAGGCATGGGATTTCGACATGTTGGATGACTCTCCAACATTCTTGTACGAGATGGACACGCGCGAGTGAGATGGGCTGTTGGGCTACTTTTCGCAGCAGCTGGGCTCAATTTTGCTGGAGTTTTCTGGGTTTCTTCACATCTGGATTTGCTGCTGGAAGAAGAAGAACGAAGACGCGCAGGGAGGGGTCGGTGGGTGTTGTTGCTGCTGTTCGTATTTGGTGGGTTGCTGAGATTTGGAAATAAAAGGGAACAAAATGGGTCTTTAATTGTGGGCTAGGAATAAGAAAATAGGCTGTTGAAATTTTTAAGAAATGGCCCAAAAGTGGTCTTGCAAATGAGTTAAGGTGGAGCTAAAATTGTAATACAAAAATGGCCACAAGAATTACAATTATGGCCAATGGAAATTAAGAAGTTAGCCAAATTCAGCTAATTAGAGAATTTGACTAAAATTTATTATAAGACGAATTAATATTGATTAATTAACGAGCTTCTTAATTTCTACGAAATAAAATAATTAACTTACTTATAAACTAATTAACTCAAAAATGTAAACTATTGATTAACTAAACTAAAACCAAATATTCAAATAAAATTAAAACTTTTTTGAAATGATATTTTAATATTCATAAAATGTATAATATATATATATATATATATATATATATATATATATTATTTTAAAATTTATAAAAATGACAAAATTACTTAAAATGACTTGAGAAAATATTTTGTATTTCATAAATTCAATTATTCCAAATCGTTTAAAATTTAGGAAGCTCGATGATTAATTTATATTGTGGAGGTCCAAAATTGGGTATCAACAACTATCCCTCGTTTGACTTGGATTGATGAAAGAAATCCGAGGCAAATGAAATTGATGAATCCAATTTTGGCCGACCACATATTCATCTTTTAAAAAAGAGTTTTAGTACGGACTTTAGAAATTATGGACGAACCCCTGGTAATGGGTTTCCTACGTATCTCAGGCTATATGAGAATTCAGGCCACTTGTAGTTTGATACGCTTTATTTGAAGCACGATTTTGAAGGAATTCAAAAGTTATCCTGATATCGAATTATAAAGAGACCGAAATGCTCGAGAATAGGTTTTAAAAGCGAATGTTGAAATACAGCCGAGTTTTCAACACTGATCCCGCCTACATATCCCTTAACCAAGGGAATCAGGTTGCTTGTAGTTCGACTCTATCGGTTGAAAAGAAAATCTATTATGCAAGATAACCTTTGGTTCTGGAGGAGTGACAAATAAGTCGAGTATATAAAAGAGGCTTGCAACCTCTTAGTCATGAATGCGGAGCTCTTCACATCCATAAGTAAGAATTTACACGGACATAATTTTCAAAGCTCTTGGTGTATTGTCACTCGGATTGAAAAGCTGCTTCCGGTGAAAATCAAAATTTTCCAGATGCGAAATTGAAGCCGATAAACCTAAAGAAAAACCCACATGCCTTTTGATAGGGGTGTGGTTTGATTATGGTGGAAGTCGCTCCTCAGCTCGCGCCCTAAGAGTTTAGCACTCCTCTTCAAACTATGTCCCTGTTCGCTGCTAAGAAAAGTTCCACGTTGTGTTGCATCCTTGTTGTTGTCGTCCGCACCTGTGGTTTGACTTGAGAATTCATCCTCTTGGATGCTCTCGTCAAAGACTGAGATAAAACTCATTAGCATAAAATGTAATTCAAATGGGGAGATAGTGTCTTTTACCGTGTGGACACTTAGTTGCTCCCTCAAATAATTGACGTCAGTTTTCTTTCAATTTGACATTGAGCAAATGATGCTTATATCTCATATTTGCAATATAATTCTTCTATGCACTCTTCTTTTGATATGAAGTAATAAGAAATAGACTGATGTAATGTGTTGATGGCTCTTTTGATGACGTTTTTGCAGATGAAAATAATGATGATGATTCTTCATTAGTAAGATGACGATAATCCATTGATAGGATGATGTTGATGCATTGGTAGGATAATACTGCTACATGATAGGATGATGATGTTGATGCTCCATTGATAGGATAATGATTCTCCATGGATAGGATAATAATGATGCTCCATCGATAGGATGATGATGATGTTCCATCAATAGGAAAATGATGTTGATGCTCCATTGATAGGATAATAAGGCTGCTCCATCGATAGGATGATGATGATGCCCAATCGATAGGATGATAATGTTGATGCTAAATATTCTTCGGTAGGATAATGTTGATTCATTGGTAGGATAATGTTTATGATCCATTGATAGGATAATGATGATCTATTGGTAGGATAATGTTTATGATCCATTGATAAGATAATGTTGATCCATTGGTAGGACAAAGATAATGAAGATCCGTCGGTAGGATGACGACGACGATAATGATAATGATCCATCGCTAAGGTGATAATAGTGATGATAAACATACGTCAGTAGGATGATATTGATCCATTGATAGGATAATGATGATAATCCATTGGTAGGATAATGTTGATGAAGATGAAGATCCGTCGATAGGATGACGATAACGATAATGATGATGATCCATTGCTAAGGTGATAATGGTAATGATAAAGATACATCCGTAGGATGATATTGATCCATTGATAGGATAATGATGATAATCCATTGGTAGGATAATGTTGATGAAGATGAAGATCCGTCGATAGGATAATGTTGATGCCTTGATAGGATAACGTTGATGATCCATTCGTAGGATAAAGGCTGATCCATTGGTAGGATAATGATAATGAAGATCCGTCGGTAGGATAATAATATTCCACTGATAAAATAACAACGTTGTCCTTCTAGGTGATGGTACTATCTCATTTGATAATACTCTAGAAATATCCATTCGAGTGGTAAAGACGATGTCCCTCTGGGTGGTTCCCATTACCGCGTCTGATATCGACGAAATTCATGCATATTCTTCAAACGTTCTTAGTGCTGAAAAATGTAATATCGTGTCATCAAAGATTCTTTTATATGTCGAGAGTGATGCTTTCACTTGTTCCCATTTTGAACACTCTATTTTCGTTGCGACATATGCTTTGTTGGGAATTTAAACGAGGTGTTGTTGCTCGTATTCTGAACTTTTTCTTTTTCCTCGGAAAAACTCCAATGACTTTCCTGCATTCACATAAAAGTTGTCAATTTTGGGGACTTCCCTGAGAAATATGATGAACTTGAGGCAATTTGATAGACCTGCATCCACAGAAAAATTGTTAGTTTTTTTTTAAAACAAACTGATCTGTGTTGCCTTCTTCAATCGCTTACTCCTTGTCTTGCTATCTTCAGTTGATCGCTCTAATCTCTTGCTTCTTGATAGACAAGACAAAACATTTTACGCAAAAATATTTGAAACATATAGATAAAATCTTTAAGATTTTTTTTTCTTCAAAAAGTTGTAATTGAAAAAGTTCACTGTCAAGCGTCATGTCACGTCAAGCTTAAATGAACGTCCTTGGTTCAAAACTTTGGTGTGTCCCCTATCTTGTTCTGGAGAATTCAAAATCTTTAAAGCTTGGGAAATTTCTGGCATGGTTCTCCCGAAATCTACTATAATCGGGAAGTTTTGTAGTTGACTCTGAAATCCAACGATTCGGGAGATTGTTGGAGTTAACTATGAACTTTAACGATGTCAGAGATCATTTGAAGTTAGTTTTAAACTTCTAATCATGCTCCAAATACTCAAAATTGACTACAAACTTCTAGTGATGCTTGAAGAAATTTTTGAGGCCATCCTAAAAATTTCTGTCCAGTTAGATGTCTTGGAGTATCTCCAACTGTCGATATATGTCTCGTAGAATTTTCGAGACCCTCTCAAAAATTCTGTCCCAGTTGCAACTCTCAATGTATAAAGATTTTCTTCTTGAGAATTTTTGAGTCCTTCTCAAAAATTCTGTCCTAGTTTCTATTGTAAAAGAAAATAGTAATCTTATGGGAGATAAGACCGAATCGTTGTGGCGCCTACGTATCCCGTTGAAGCAGGAATCAGGTCAAACGTAGTTCCCCCTCACGGATTAACAGAAATAGGAAATTAAACGAGGAAATGACCGAGGCCGACATAGGCCGCCTACAAATCTCATTCTTGAGAATTCAGGTCAGACGTATTTCATTACAAAATGAATAAATTCTAAGCACAAACGATTACAAGCAAATAAAGGTGATTACAAGGAAAAGATAGAAATTGAGTCTTTGAACATGGTATCTTTTGACGACATTTAACTAGATTGATAACTTGTGAGATCCAATGTTCATGCTCAACTATGTGATGTCATCAAACAAATGTATCGATGTGTTCTCCAAGCAAACTGATGATGTCTCTTTCTTGTGTTTTTGTCAGATAGGCACCAATTTTGATTTCTTTAAGGCGTTCATCATTTTCCTGATTCACTATTCTGATCTCTTCTGAATTCGGCTTATCGTGACTTTCGGACCGTCTAAACTTCTCAATCAAGTGTTTGGATACCCTGATCTTCTCATTGTAGTCCTTAAATTCCTCCGCATCTACCCCATTTTGTTCATTCAGCTTGTGACATGACATGATACTGACAGATTTGAAAATATTTCCACTGAAATCATAAACAAATACTTTTAGATAGAAAATATAAAGCAAGTAAAGCAATTTTTTGCAATAAAAGAGTTTTTCATTTGAAATAAGAAAATAAGAACTTTGGCCATGATAATAAATCATTTTGCCTTTTTTTTAAAAAAAAAATTAATATTAGGAGGGAGATTAAAACGTATTAAGGCAAAATAGAGTAAAAGATGGGTCTCGAGACTCATCCGGAATACCACCAATTTTAAAAATAACATAAAAAATGTTTATGTCTACCAAGAAGAGCGAGGAATCAAGAGCGAAGTGGATGTCCAATTAGTCATTTTCTCCTTTGACTCGCTGTCTGGTATGACTAGTGTCTCGATCATCTCTTCAAGAACAATTTCACCTTCTTTGAACAAATTTTTGATTCCTTCCCCTAGATCATTTTGCATTGGAAAAGACCGATATAAGTGAGGCAATGATTTTGGAAAAGCTTGATCGATCTTCTGCTTGCTCTGACCCTCTTTCGGCACTAAAGCAAAAGCTTGATGAGGTGCTATGATCACAAACTTGGATTTCTCTTTTTTGGTTGGAGAGGCTACAACTTTCTCAAGCTTTTCAAGGTTGGCTGAGATTATAATTTTCTCCACATTCAGCTCTTCTTCGATTTCAACCATATTAATAGTCACCTCTCCATGATTCGGCATGGGGTTACCATTGATATTAGGAGTGGTAGTCTGAAGAATGACGACCTTTTGATCTATCAAGTCCTGAATTTTATGCTTCAAGTTGATACAATCCTCGGTAATATGTCCAGCACCTCCTGAATGGTAAGCACAGTGAAGATCGGGTCTATAAAGCTTGGAGTTGACATTGATATTTTTTGGATCAATTGTCTGTATCAAGCCGGCTGAATGTAATCTCTCAAAAAGTTGTGATCGGCTCTCAATCAAAGGAGTAAAAACTCTAGAAGGTTTCTTCTCAAGATTTCGGCGAGGAGGATATCAATTATTTCCTGGATGTGAAGGTACTTGACGGTATTTTGGAGGATTTTGGTGAGTTGGTGCATGCGTCTGGAAATTTGGGTATTGTGGAGCTCGGTAACTAAGATGGGTGTTCTGGTAGTGCGGAGATGGAGTTTGGTAACTTGATTGGATATTTGAACAATTAACTGATGGAACTTGGTAATATGGATGGGTATTTTGGTAATGTGGAGGTGGAGTTTGGTAAACAAGAGGTGAAATTTGGTAACTCGGTGGTGGAATTTGGTAGTTAGAAGGTGAAATTTGGTAACTCTATGATGGAGTTTGATAATTAGAAGGTGAAATTTGGTAACTTGATGGTGGAGTTTGATAACCTGATTGGGTATAACAAGCTGCATATGAATTTTGAGGAGCTTGAGGATAACCTTTGTAAGGTGAGGATTTTCTGAAATGTCCTTTTCCGTCAGATGCGCAGAAAATAGAAGACACATCTTCTCTCTTCTTTTTCAACAATCCTGAAGATTCGGTTGGGGCGGCAATGCGAGAAATCTTTCCAGTTTTAATCCCATCTTCGATAGACTCACCTACCTTAACTATCTCCGCAAATTTTGCTCTAATGAGCAACATTATCCTGTCATAATACTCTGGCTCTTGAATGCGTATGAACACTTCAACGATCTCTTTCTCAGACATAGGAGGTCGAACCCGGGCGGCCTCTTTCCTCCACCTATATGCATATTCACGATAGTTTTCAAGGGATTTCCGCTTAATTCTCTCCAGAGAATAGCGATCAAGAACGATCTCCACATTATAGGCGAACCGTTCGACGAAATCTTTAGCTAGTCCATTCCAGTTAGACCACTGCTTTATCTCATGGGAAGTAAACCATTCCAAGGCTTCTCTATTCAAACTTCGGCTAAAGAGCTGCATTAATAAGGCTTCATTCCTTTCGACTCCCACGAGTTGGTCACAGTAGGCTCTCAGGTGCGCCAAGGGATTCCCTGTTCCTCCGAAAGTGTCAAATTTTGGCACCTTAAACCCTTCCGGGAGGTCCAAATTCGGATGGATGCACATATCCTCATAACTCAACCCATCGACATCAGGAATATATTGCAGCTCCTCCATGGCTTTCCCGATCTCTTCTTTCATATTCAGCTTGACTGCCTCCTCATTTGACCTCCACTCTCTCTCTTGTTCCTCATAGTGATCAAGCTCGGAACAGTTGGCATAGGGTTCATTTGAAATTGGGATTTGAAAAGTAGTCTTTTGAGGCAATGGCAGAGCAATGGAGGGACTCTGGGTATTTTGAGTGACTTGGTAATTTTGGGGGTAAGTCTGGGGGTTGGTATGTTGATTATGGTGATGGGGGAATGCTTCCAGATTGTTGACATTTTGATTTTGAGGGGAAGGGCAAGCTTGCGGGTTGGTATTTTGATGAGAAGGAAAGGTTTGGGGGTTGGTACCTTGAGGAAGAGGTGGCGCTTGGTAAGAGACGGAGGCCTGATGGGGATCTGGGGCGGTTGGGTCGATAGTTGAGGGATTCTGAGCGGGATTGGAGAGAGGGTTCTGAGCCTGTTCAGCGTTCGAAAGAGGAAAGTAGAGTGGAGGTCTTCCATCTTCTTGACTATTAAAAGCAAAAACCGGATTAGTCAGATCTTGCATTCTCTGCATTTCGACCCTCATCTCGGTGATCTTTTGCATCAACTGCATAATTAATTCATTTTGATCAGTGAAGGCAGGCTGAGCCACGACAACACCAGTCAAGCTAATCTCGTCATTGTTATCACCCATTACTGCCTTTCCTTTGTGCAAACTTTGATCGGAGAAGGAATCTTTGGGGGCCTTAGATCTTGTGAAATAAGGATAACCAGCCAGCTTATCAACACAGATTAGTTCTAAGCACCTGACAAAAGAAAAATAACTCAAAAGGTAAACGTGTTAGTCTATGTAGATGCTAAATAATACAAAATATTACACATATGATCACAAACACATAAGAGTTGCTCCATTTGAAGATAAACTAGCCCACATATTTAGAAAAATGACTAAATAGACAGGAATTTGTCTATTTGATTTAGAGCTTAATGAATCAGAAATGTCGACTTAAGTCGAGACAAAGTTGATTATATCTTTCGTTGTCGTACTTATGATTTTTTATTGAGTGGGAACTCCATTCTCCTTGCAAGAGTTGGAAAAGATAAAATTTCTCAAAATATGGACCGAGCCTTGAAGGCTGCCTACATATCTCACGAGGGAGAACTCAGGTCGTGCGTAGTTTGATCAGCTTGAATCCTCTTCGATTTGAGATAAAGGGTTCATTAATTTTTTTTTTTATTTTTTTGATGAGGAAGTGAGATTGAAAAATAAAGTTCGAATTTTGTTGTGAAACTAAAGACTCGAAGAGTATTTGGACGCACTTTTGATAGTGACTTGATATTTGTGCTTAAAGGGTTCTAGAAGATAATTCGAAGAGTGAGATACAATATCTCCAAATAAAGAAACATAATCATACAAGCATTTATAACATATAGACAATTATTGTACGTTCTAAACATATATGTGACCCTTTTGTGCCAAGGGTAGGCCTAGCGATTCAAAGGATATATAATGTCGTTTGAAACATTCCATTGCCCCAAAACCTAAATTTATACAAGTTTTACGAATAAACTGAATGGGAATACATAATAGGGGAAATGGGATACAAAATAATCAGTCTCGCGCAGAGGTACAATCCTAAACTATGCTTCCATGGAAAGATCCTTCGTTCTTGATTTTTGTCATCTCCGGATGTCTACACTTTTGTTTGCAATGATAATTTGAACTCCTTTGATTCGAACAAACTCTTGCACTCCTAACCCCCCAAGGGACAATGTTTTGTCAAATGACGTATACATCTTTTAAATCTAAACACATACGTATGGTTGTCTTTTTATTGACCAATGAGCCAAATAGACATAAGGTGGGCTTCTAATGGACCCAACACGCCTTGAGTGTTGGGTCAACTTAGTTCAAAATGCGCTAAAAGTTAGGATTTGGTTTCACTCTACGCTAGTTGACTAAGAGTGGCTTTGAAAGACCGGGAACCCAAGTGGACAACTTAGGCTGGAATTCACGACAACCATTGGATGCATGACGAACCAATAAATTGTCGATCATTCCAAAAAAAAGGTTGAGTATGAAAAAGTCCGGTTGCGGTTCCGCAAAACCGTCCTTTAATATACTATACATACAAGAGAAGATGCCATGAAAATGCAATGACAGTTATAGCAGTTTAAACACGTTAAGCACAAATAAAAAATTTCAACAATTAATAACAATTAATCAAATAAGTCAAATCTCTTGGTTAGAACTTAATTAAGTCCCCAGCAGAGTCACCATTTCTGTTTTACTCAAAAAAAATATAAATAAAGGAAAAATGACTAAGTTTCCGAAAAATCGATTAAACTTATGGTTTAAGAGAAATTGAATTTCCAAAAGAACAGAGTCGCCACTTAATTTTTTAGTAAAATCAAGAAAAACTTAAATGTTTTCAAAAGATTTAAACAAATAAAATCAATTGAAAAAAAAGGGTTCGAAGTTCAATGTACAATCCGAGAAGGTGTTAGGCCCTCGGATTGCCCGCTAACTTGCGGTTGACCGGCGAGTTGACTAAAATGATTTTGACAAATTTTAAAATTTTAACTAATTAAAAGGACTCATAACGACTTTGACTAATTTTGAAATTTTAACTAAGTAAAAGAACTCAATTATTTAACTATTTTTTTTTTATTATTATGAAAGAAAAATTCAACTAAGTAAAAGAACTCATTTACTTTAACCTATTTTTTTAAAATTTTAACTAAGTAAATGAATTTATTTATTTATTACTATTATTGTTTAAAATTTTTAACTAAGTAAATGAATATATTTATTTATTACTATTATTATTATTATTATTTATAATTATCTTAAGGGAACAGGACTGAGGGGAATTTTCCTAGGGGGAAATAAATTAAGTATTGTCAAGACTAATATTAAAATAAGAACTAAGTAAGGAAATATATACCTTTATTTGAAAAATAAAATGAAATGACCATTCTCGGGAATTTAGTTAAATTAAACCATAAGATGATCAAAGTGTTAATCGACATAATAAATAAATAAAGAGCAAAGGAGAAAGATATCAAATTTTGGGTTTTCGGCTTTGTCCTACTACTAAAATGGTCCAAAATATGAATTTGCGCCTATTTAATTAAAAATCGCTGCTGGGCCATTCTTTGTGACCTTTTGGGCCCATTTTCGCTCCCAAACACCTGTGTATACAACAAATATATATTATTGTATATGGGTCGTATTTTGACTCATTTTTGTGTATATTGGGCTGTATATTGAATGTAGACAGTCCACTTCAAATTTTCAGCGCATGTACCGTCATTCCAGACCTATGTATCGCTGTTCTTTCCATGTATATTCGTGTATACATCATGTATACTACCTTCTTTTGACTTTTATGGACATCAAACTTCAATTTCCAGCTCCTTTTTAAACCTTCGGGAGCCTGTATTTCAGCTTTTGCTGGCTGACTCGATGGACAAGAGCATTGGGCCTCTATGGCCCATCCGAAATGGAAGGGATGAGTCCAAACGGACTCGCATGGAGTTTCACATGAAAATAAAGAGAGAGAAGATTAGCATTAACGCTTCAACTAATTCACGGGAATAACATCTTTAGTAAAAATACAATAAGACTAATTCACATATGCGAAAGGGAAATGGAACATACATCCACATATGCAAATAGAGGACAACTAGTGAAAGGCATATGAACACTAATTCGGGTGTCATTCTTCCAACATAAACTAAAAGCAATAGAGAAAAATAACAAGAAGTGTTTGGAACTTTTCTCCAAGTTTGATTGGCTTTAACGAAAGTTCTAAACAAGATATACATCTACAATATAAGGAGAACAAACTAATTATAAACTAGTATTGAATAGTGATATTATCAAACCAAAACAACCTTGTTCCCTCTAATTTTAAGGATAATAAGCCTAACTTTAAACAAATGTAAATTAAGCTAAACCATGACAATCTAAAAAAAAAA
>JAJOOH010007381.1:0-36863 GCA_029582605.1 Solanum gracilifrons | reverse complement strand
AGGTTGACCAAAGTCAACTTTTCAAGTTATAAAAATCTCCAAAACAGGGAAACGGGCCTAAAACCCAAACGAACGACCAGGCGACCGAACATTCAGTGCCAGCAAGTCATAAATGACTTGGGGTCGCTACAGGAACGCTCTAAACGAGGGAATGAATGCTTTAATTTAAAAAGGACCTGGAGGGTCATTACAGGAAGTGGGAGCGTATCACTATGGACTTCATTGTGGGGTTGCCTCGAACTTCTAGAGGTGTTGACAGCATTTGGGTGATCGTGGATCGATTGACCAAATCAGCATACTTCCTTCCTGTTCATACTACTTTCTGTACCGAGAGGTTGGCTCGTATCTACATTAGGGAGGTGGTCCGTCTTCATGGCGTGCCTGTTTCTATCATTTCAGACCGGGGTTCACAATTCACTTCCAGCTTTTGGAGGGCTTTTCAGGAGGAGTTGGGCACCCGTGTCCACCTTAGCACAGTATTTCACCCACAGACGGATGGTCAGTCAGAGCGTAATATTCAGGTCCTTGAGGATATGTTGCGGGTTTGTGTTATGGATTTTGGAGGTCAGTGGGATTAGTTCTTGCCTTTGGCGGAGTTTGCGTACAACAACAACTACCACTCTAGTATTCAGATGGCCCCGTTTGAGGCCTTATATGGTAGGCGTTATCGCTCTCCAGTTGGTTGGTTTGAGTCTATAGAGCCTAGGCCGCGTGATACAGATTTGCTTCAGGAGTCCCTGGATCAGGTGCGGGTGATTCAGGATAGGCTCAAAACGGCTCAGAGTAGACATCAAAGTTACGCGGAACATAGGCGTCGACCTTTGAGGTTTGCAGTTGATGACCGGGTATTTCTTCGAGTATCACCCATGAAGGGCGTGATGAGATTTGGGAGGCGGGGCAAGCTTAGCCCCAGGTATATAGGCCCTTTTGGGATTTTGAGAGCAATTGGTGAGGCTGCCTATGAGTTAGCTTTACCTCCAGCACTATCGGCTATCCACCCAGTGTTTCAAGTTTCGATACTGCGCCGGTATATTCCAGATGAGTCTCATGTGCTCCAGTATGATTCGATTGAGTTGGATGATCGTCTGACCTTTATAGAGGAGTCGGTTGCCATTCTAGCCAGAGATGTCAGATAGTTGTGGTCGAGAGCCATTCCTGTTGTTAAGGTCCTTTGGAGGCATCGTTCAGTCGAGGAGGCTACCTGGGAGACTGAGTAGGAGATGCGAGAGCAGTTTCCCGGCCTGTTTGAGCCTTCAGGTACTTCTTGATCCTTTCTTTCGCGGACGAAAGTCCTTTTTAGTAGTGGATATTGTAATGACCCTCCTGGTCATTTCTGTGTATTGCCTTCTATGTGTCATTTAGAGCGTTCCTGTAGTGACCCCATTGGGACTGACAGTTCGGTCACCTGATCGTTCGTTTGGTTATGGTGTGAGTTTTAGTGTTTTGGAGCTTATGAACCTTGAACGATCATTTTCGATCAAAAGTTCTAGAAGATGACATCAGAATCTAATTCTGACGGTTCCATCAGCTTCGAAATGGCCAAATTAGGCTAGTAGCATAGTTGGCACGAGTATCGAGGCCTTCGATGTGAGTTTGGATCATTAGGCGTTTTAGCCTTTGAAATTTGGCTTAAGGTTGACTTTGGTCAACATTCTTGGAAAATGCGCTCAGATGAAAATTTCGTCAGTGTGGTTAGCTCCGGAATGTCAAGTTTGGTCTAGATTGACCCTTCTTTTGTGTCTGGAGGTTTTTGATATTTTTCTGAGCTCTTTTGTGGTTTTTGACTTAAATTGACATTTGGAAGTGGGACCCACTTTTTATCGAGATGACCTTTGATGGAAATTTCCACTGCGCCGTTGAGTCCAAAATGTCAAATTTGGTATGGTTGCATATCTCGTTTGCATGCACAGGGTTTCGAACGAGATCGGAGCACCCCGTCGGAGTTTTTAGTTTTTGGGAAAGGTGCAAAAAATCTGCTATAAGATGCAAAAAAACCAGCAACTTTTCCCCAAACTTAAACCTTCATAACTCTCTCATCTCTCAACCGATTTGGGCTATTCAAAAGGGAAAGTTGTGAGATTTTTTTAGGACAACCTGCTGGTGAGCTCGGATAGTGATTTGCGGATCCCATTTGAGGTATTTTTTGTAAAATACCTACTGCCACGACCCTTTTTGTGAGCTTGATTTTGGAAGATTTTGAGACTTGTTTTCTCAGCCTTTATAGGTCCGATTTCAGTGATTTTTGAGGCTATCTTGAGTGGGTTTATCGAGGAGAACGTCGTGGTGTTGTCGCATTTCTCTGTAGACCTCTAGTTTCTAGTAAATACACTGATTCAACTGCTGTCCCATTTCTAGTTTTTGAGAAAATTTGGGTTTTAGTTGCATGTTGATATTGTGTTGTTCCCGAGCCCCGAATTGTGTCTCATTTTGGGACATGAGCTAGGGGAACTGGTTAGGACCCACTTTTGGGGTTAATTCCAGAATTTCCAATGCGGGTCCCACTTCCCTGTTTTGACCCCGAAATTGGTCCATCTTCATTTATTGTGATTTTGGTTTCTAAGTGACCGTAATAACTTTGTGACTCTATTTTTGATAGTGGGGCAGCGTTTCGAGGACGTTCGGAAGGGAAAGCTCCGGAGAAGTGATTTTGGAGCGCGTCTGATCGGCCTACAGGTAGGCTATGATTTTCCTCTCTTAGATTGAGCTTGAGAATGTGAATGCATGTTGATTAGTTGGGATTTGGGTTGGTAGTGATTGAATCATGCATAGGTGTTTAGAAATCATGTTTTCGGCCTATTTCGGAAATTATCGAGTAACTGTGAGCATGCTTTGTGTTATTAATTGTCCCTCTTTGCTATGTGGAGTACTTGTATGCTCGATGACTATTTGTTGAAGCATTTGGGCCTTAGTTTAGGTTTGACTAGGGCTTGCCTTAGAAATACATGATTCGGATTCGATAGGCCTTAGTTTTGCCCCGACGTCGCTCGGCCGGCTTAGATCTCTGTAGACTGGTGTAGCAGACTTGAGTCTGATAGTTTGGGCCTTAGTTAGGCGATACGCTTTCTCCGACTATAGTTATCCTTATTTCCCCGATGTTACAGCTTCAAGAGTTACGTCGGCGACACTAGTTATGCTTCGCGATTTGAATTTGATTTTCGATTCGATTCCAAGGAGTTACATTGATTGGCTAGGTGTGGACGGTGATCCACAAACATTTATGAGAATAGATTGATTGGGACTCTTTCAGCAGCTACATTAGCACCTTTATAGAACATTCGGTTAGAGTTTCGGCCTCTATTGCCCAGATATTTATATAGAGCATCCGGTTAGAGTTTCGGCCTCTATTACCCAGATAATTATATAGAGCGTCCGGTTAGAGTTCCGGCCTCTATTTCCCAGATAATTATATAGAGCATCCAGTTAGAGTTCCGGCCTCTATTGCCCATATAATTATATGGAGCATCCGGTTAGAGTTCCGGCCTCAGATACTTAATACTTGTGATTGGTTACTTGGGTACTTCTGGTGAGCATCCGGTTCGAGGTCCGGCCTTCGTACTATCAGATTTTACTAATTGGGGTTGAGGTTCTGATTCGTGTTCTCTGTTCTTAGGTTATCATATGCAATTCTCTTTAGTTATAGTTATTATGTGTACTCGTCGGGCTTATGGGGGTCCGTTCGGGTTTTTATTTAACTTGCGCACGAGTGTACCATCTGGGCTTATGGGGGTCCAGTTAGATGTAGTTAGCTTATATTTTACTTTAGTTAGTTCTTTGTACACTCGTGTGCATTCCTTGTTAGTTAGATTTTCTTTCTTGACTTCAATTTGTGTTATTCCTTCTTTTCATACTGCCTTTACTTTTCAAGTTCAGTCGGCCTATGATGCCTACTGGGTACCAGTTGTTTTGGTACTCATGCTACGCTCTGCATCTATTTCGTGATGCAGGTCCGGGCACTAGTAGCCAGCGTTGATCGAGCTTGGAGCAGACTGATCCGGAGACGGGAGTGAGCACACGGCGTTTTGTACTATTTCAATCTCCATCTGTATATATAGACCTATCTTTTACCTTTCGAGACAGTCCAATCTCTGTTGTCCACTTTTGGGACTTGTACTCATTTTGTAGTAGCTCTGTACTAGTGACTTCCAGGTTCTGGGAGGGATCTTTATTTGTATTTATGTTTTTGGTTTGCTTCCGCCTGTTTATATTGTTTTTTGCCTACTCTTGTTTAGTTCTAGCCTCAGACCTATTACTTGTTGTTTCGGGTTCCGGGTTGGCTTAGCTGCTGGTGGGTTATAGTAGGTGCCATCATGACTTGAGAAATTGGGTCGTGACAGTGGTGAAAATAGAAGGAAAATCAAGTAAATTCAAAGAAGTCCCTTATGCCCATGTTCTGAGAAAAATGGAACCCCTCCATATATATAAAAAATAGAGAAAAAGAAGAAAAGATTGAAAAAGAAAAAGAAAAAAAAAGTTGTGAAATAAAGTTATGGAAATACAAAGAAAATGGGGTTCCCAATGACTCATGGAAGATGAATAAAAGGTGACTTTTGAGCGTGAATGAAATTGATAAAGAGAAGGAAAGAAGGTGTTGTTCACATTACATTTCATGAGGATTTTCAGCCTATAAGCCTAAATGATCATACCATTACACTCAGCCCTATTACAAGCCCTGAAAAGACCTTTTTGATCTTGAATGAGCTGAAGCAAAAGTCGATTGGAAAATAAGGGCAAACCTATGGGTGAAATCATGCATTGTGTTTATCTTTGTGAGTGCGAGTGTTGATTTTGATTCTGGAACTTTAAATGATTGAACCATTGTGTGTGAATATGGAATCATTATTTGTGTGAGGGAATTTGAATACCTTTGTTGAGCTCGAACTTGCATTTGCAGCTAGTATAGTGAGCTTGAGATTCTTTGGTAATGGTGAGTCACAACATGAATCTTTGAGTGCACAATTGATCCTTGCACAAGTAAGTTGAGACTTTTTGTGTGCATTCATGATTGAGTCTTGTGTAGCACTGTTTGAGACATCCTTTTTGAACTGCTGAACTTGAGTTTTACTTGAGGACAATCAAAAGTTTAAGTTGGGGGTGTTGATCAGTCCACAATTTTGACACTTTTAGGGCTTTATTTTGATAAATTTAGTGTCCTCAAATGCATATTTTGTCTCAATAACTGATGTAAATCCTTGAGTTTCAGGTATTTGGAGTTAGAGACAAAGCATGGACATTATGGAGCAAAAAGGAACAAGGCAGCTGAAAGAACGAAGAAAAGAAGGCATGAGGATCGCCTAAGCCATTGGGTGAGTCGCCAAATGGCTTTGGTCTCGCCCAATCTTCCAATATGCCAAGGCTTGAAGGACAAAATCAAATAGGCAATAGAAAGAAGAAGTCGGCGAGTCGCCGAACTGTTCCATGAGGCAGAGTCATATCGCCCAAAGTTACAGAACTTGAAGTTGCTGAAGGACAATGCAGAAAGGCGATGAACCAGACTAAAGGGTTGATCACCAAGTGAATCGGCAATCCCGACTAACTATGCCGAGTGATCCTTCGCAACACAATTTTTGACAACTATAAATACCTTTTTGAATTTTTAGTTTAGTATCAAGTTTTATATTTTTCAGAAATCAGTTTTAGAATTTAGTTTTTGGGAGACAATTTTCCCTAGCTTTGAAGAGTTGAAGATTTCCATTTTCTAAGCAATTAGAAGTGGGTATTGAAGATTCTTCATCCTTGACATGTGTAAAGACAATGTTTATCGTACTCATTTGATGGAAACATTTTTCGGTATCGATTTCAATCTCTTTACTATGTCTAGCTAAAACCCCAATTCTTGGGGTGTGATTTTGTGAATATGGGTTGAATTTACTGCTGGGTATTGCTAATTGATTGTTTATTCGCTGTTTAGAGGTGATTTCGTTCAGTAGTTGTGTTTGAATTAAATGAGGTTGTAGTTGCAAATACAATTTTATCTTTGTATTTTTGACTTGCTCGAGAGAGAATTTTTAAAACGAAAACTACTGAATCGATAGTCCGTGGTTATTGGGTTGTCGTGGGTTCAGCTCGATAGAGTGAATCCTAAACCCTCTCCCACACATTCAGCTTGAGAGAGTGAATGGACTAAGGCGAAAGCTGTGCTTCATTGCCGCTTATCGGTGTTCGAGAGAAACCAATTTGATTCGGGGTAAACTGTTCGAGAGAAAATTTACCCCCACTAAAGTCTAGCCTAGTTACCAATTTGCAGCGAGTTACTATAAATAGCATTTACCCGGTTGTGTATTTTAGCCCATATTCCTATCACATCCCAAGAATCCCATCTCCATATTTGCATTTTCGTTTTAGTTGTCATCTTAGTTGATAATTGCTTACAAAATCCCCTTTGATAATTGACACTTGTGTCACCCTTCAATTTACCATGTTTTTTCTTCGTAAATGTTTATAGCTATGATTAACTTGAACACATTTTTGCTTTTCTATTGATTCTCAATTACAAATCGCTCCCTTGGGACTCGACCTCAACTCACTAGTTGGGTTTTATTACTATTGAACGATCGTGGACGCTTAGTATTGGATGAAGCGCCCGAATACGTCAAGTCAATAGTACATTGAATTATACTTCCCTAGTAAAGTATATAAGCTTTTTAGACTCAAGTTTCCCTCAATTAAGTCATTCTCCCTAGAATCGAAAGAAAAACCCCAAAATACTCTCCACTCAAATATTTCTCTCTCTAGAAAATTCAAGACTTGAAGAAGAAGATCGAGCTTGAAGCTTAGGTCAAAAACAAGACTCCATTAATGCAAGCTTGTGTAAGGGCTTTGAATCAAGGTATGTTAGCTTATTCATCTATGGGTTCTTCCACCCATAGACACCCCTTAGATTTCCTCTAATTGTGAAGATAAAACCCAATCTAAGCTAGGGTTTCTTCCTGGGTAGTGTTCGGTATGATTCCAATTGAGTGGACAATACCTAATTAAAATTTATTTAACATTGAATTGTGATATTATGATGAAATTATGTATTTGCATGGTTAACGCTAGTCCAATTGATGATATTGAAATATGTGGGTTTAAGCCATGAAAGGTGAAGGTGAAGAATTAGAGATTACCTTCTAGAATTTGATGTTGTTAGTAGTAATTATTCAAGAAGAGGAGTTTATAGACATGAGTAGACTTAGATTATGGTGTATATGATGAATCACAATTAGAATTGCTTAAAGATGAAGCTTATGACTAGAATGTCATGTAACCTAGATATGTATGTAGAATGTGAAAGGTTTTCTCAAATAGATTGATTCTAGGTTGAAAACCTAATCACCTAAAATGGATCAAAGCATGTTAGACTAGAATATCTTCAAGTTGTGATATGTGAGCTCTTCATGTATAGCTTGACTTTGTAAGACAAGATAATTTCATGGTAGCTTAGGATTGAGAAACCATACTCTCCTAAGGTTAGCTTGAATTAGCATTGTAAGATGCTTTCATGGTAGATTGACTTAGTAGTAGTCATGGTAGCCTAGGGTTGAGTACATATACTCTCCTAAGGGTAGCTTGAACTAGCATTGTAGAATGCCTTCATGATACCATGACTTGGTTAGGCCAAGACCATTTCATGGTAGCTTAGGATTGAGGAGTCATACTCTCCTACGGGTAGCTTGCATTAGCATCATAGGATATTTTGCATGGTATCTAGGATGGAACACTTGTACCCCTCCTAGAATAGCTTGGATTTGAATGATAATATGTCTTTCCATGGTAGCTTGGTCTAGTCTTATATAGTGACTATTCCTAGGTAGCTTGGTTTAGCCTAATAGGGTGCTATTACTTGGTAGTCTAGAATGATAAATAGTAATCATTGAAGTATGATAGCCTAAAGTAGTACTTAGCATGAATGGTATTATGGGATGCTATTCATGCATTGCACAAGTATAACTTGAAGCTACTTATGAAGTATGTCTCTTATGTGTTGTACGGTTAGCTTGGATTGAGTAATAGTACTAGTCCTTGGTAGCCTTGAATAGGTGGATTATGACCATTCATGAGTAATGACTTGTCTTGTACTAGATAAAGAAGTATCCTTCCATGAATTTTATGAGTATGAGGGACAAGTCCCTAACCTAACAAGTATATGCTGAAAATAGATTGCTTCAAGGAAGTATTGTGAGCATGTCCTAAGATGAAATGTGCCTATATGATGTATGCTTAGCTTGGATTGTTGTCATAGTTTCCTTCCATGATATGCTTGACTAAACGTGATAGTTCCCTTGTCTATATGAAGTAAGCTAAGAATGATACCAAATGAATGGTAAGTATGCATATGGTGACTTCAAGGTTATGCTTAGTGTGAATGGTATTATGGGATGCAATTCATGCATTGCACAAGTGTGCTTGAGGTTACTTAGGGGTATAGTACTCTTATGGTATGAAAGCCTAAGACTTGACCATGCATATAGACTATGATTAAGATGACCAAAAAGTGGTACTTAGCTTGGATGGTATTATGGGATGCTATTCAGGCATTGCACCAGTATGCTTTGAGGTTACTTGAGAATAGCCCTTTTATGATATGAATGACTAAGAGTTGAGCAAGGCTTATATGATGCTAATGTTGGAGACTTTACTTATGATAATGTTATTGTCTCTCATGCTTTAGTTGATGTTTCATGAAGTATTGGATTATGTCTTGTGTTGACTAACCTTTATGATATTATGCTCTTATGATGTTATGTTAGCTAACATATTTAGTACATTTTGTACTAACATATACTTTGCCTACATTCTCATCAAATGTAGGGTTCAGAGATTTGAATTCCAATCTTGAAGCTAGGTTTCTAAGGAGAAAAGGAGTTGAAGATTTTGGTGAGTCCTCATAGCTTCGAGGACAAAACCCACAAGTTCCTTTATGTCTTTTATTTCATGTTGAGAATATTGTATGGGATTTTTCCCAAGAGTTTTATTCTAAAGTTGTATTAGATGGTTTGAGACAAAAGTGTACTAAAAGACTTCCGCTTGCTTATATGAAAAGACTTCGGTTGTATTGATAAAAGTTTTTTAAAATATCCATACTTTTCTATTATCTTAGGTTATGAATGCTAAGGTCTTGTATGAGACCCCTCCGGGGTCAAGTACGCCATGCTACATCTAGGGTGTACCCCTGGTTCGTGACAACTTTCTATGTGAGACTGTATTTCTTACATTCACAAATTGAAAAACAATCAAATTCTAAAAATTCCAACTACTAATCTTCGTATAGCTATCTCGCAACAAGATTGTTGTAAAGAAATAATTTCCAGTTGTTTAAATTTGGCTCAACTTAATTCATAAATATCTGTGGGTACTTCTTCCTCATTTCCTCCTTAGCTTCCCAAGTCATTTTCTCGACGTTTTTATTTCACCATAATACTTTTCGGGAAGCTACTTCTTTAGTTTGAAGCTTTCTTACTTCTCAATCCAAAATAGCTAGTGGTACCTCTGCATTAGACAAATCTTCAACAATGTGAATATTCTCAATGTGCGTAATACGCGAAGGATCTCTAATGCACTTCTACAACATAGATACATGAAACACATGATGGACTGCTTCCAATTTTGAAGGAAAATCAAGTTTGTATACCACCTTATCGATTTTCCAAATAATCTTATACATATTAACATACCTAGAACTGAGCTTCCCTTTTTTATTTTCTGAAATGCATGACACCCTCCATAAGGAATACTTTCAGGAAAACCCAATCTGCTACATCAATCTTTTAGTCTCGTCGTCAAACATATGTATAAGACTTCTGCTGACTTTGTGTTGTATGCAACCGATTTCTAATAAGCTTTACCTTTTCAATCACTTGTTTGACTAGATTGGGACCTAGAAACTCTGCTTCCCCGACCTTGAACTAACCAATCGACGACCTACACTTCTGCTTATATAGTTCTTCGTAAGGAGCCATCTAAATACTAGCTTGGAAGTTATTATTATAAGCAAACCTAATAAGATATAGATGTTCATACCAACTTTCTTTGAAATCTAGCATGCATGCAGTAACATATCCTTAACAATTTGAATAGTACACTCTGCTTGTCCATCAGTTTGTGGATGAAAAATGGTGTTAGTATTTATCTGAGTGCCTAGACCCCTTCTGAAAAGATCTCCAAAATATGATGTAAACTGAGCCCCTCGATTAGAGATAATAGATAATGGAACTCCATAAAGGAAAACAATCTCCTGAATGTAAAGCCTAGCATAATCTTTGGCTGAATATGTCATCCTAACTGGAAAGAAATGAGAAGATTTTGTCAGCCTATCTGTAATTACCCAAAAAAAATCATACCTCCATAGAGTGCGAGGAAAACTAGTGATGAAGTCCACATTTATCATATCCTATTTCCATAACGGAAGCTTAATATACTAAGTTTACCTCAAAGCCTCTGATATTCTGGTTTAACTTGCTGACAGTTAGGATATTTATCTACCATTTCCTCAATATATTTTTACATGTCATTCCACCAATCGATATGTCGAAGGTCCCGATACATCTTCGTCGCTCTAAGTTGAACTGCATATCTAGAATAATGGGCCTCAAAAAGAATCTTTGCATCAAGTTTTCCAACTTTCGGTACACATAAGCGACCCTAGTATCTAAGGACTCGATCTTTAGTTAGCTCAAATAAAGGTTTGTGATATTGTGGAATTTATTTCTTAGTTTCATAAGCTTTGGATCTTCATGTTGCCACTTTTCACTTTAGTAACAAAGGAAGATTCTTCTGTATTCTGAATGACAACACCTCTACCCTCTTCATCTACCAAGTGTACCTACAAACTAGCTAGCTGGGATGTGTCTTTTATAATTTCAACCTTACAAGCTTCAACATGACTTAGACTACCCATGGACTTCCGATTGAACACATCAGCAACAATATTAGCTTTGTTGGTATTATATAACATGTCAACATCGTAGTCCTTTAGTAATTCTAGCCATTCCTTTTTCATAAGTTCCACTCATTCTACCTAAATAAATACTGAAGGCTCTGGTGATCGGTGAAAATATCAATATAAACCCCGTACAGATAATGCTGCCAAATCTTTAGGGCAAAGATAACCGCAGCCAACTCAAGATCGTGAGTAGGATACTGTTGCTCATGTTTTTGTAACTATCTAGAGGAGTATGCGCTAACCTTGCCATACTACATAAGAACATAAATAATGCCAATTCTTAAAGTATCACAATATACAACATAACCCTTAGTGCCATCTGAACGAGTCAAGATAGGTGTTGTGGTAAGACTTTTCTTTAGCTCCTGAGAACTCTGTTCACATGCCTCAGTCCATTAAAACTTAGTTGCCTTATGTGTCAATTTATTCAATGGTGCAAAGATAGAGGAGAATCCCTCCACAAACCTTCCATATTACCTTTCCAAGCCTAAAAAGTTGTGAAATTCTATTAGATTCAAGGGCCTCACCCAAGTCATCATTTCGTCAATCTTTTGTCCAACAAACTTGATACAATCACTGTTAATAACATAAACAAGAAAAATCTACAGAAGTTAGCCAAAATTCACATTTAGAGAATTTAACACATGACATGTAATCTTGGAGAGACTGCAATAAAACTCGCAAGTAGTTTGCATGCCCGACTTCTGACCATGAATATATCAGGATTTTGTCAGTAAAAATAATCACAAATTCATCCAAGAATGGTTTGAAAACCCGATTCATAAGATCCATAAAGGATGTTGGGTGCATTTGTAAGCCCGAAAGATATTCCAAGGAAATTCAAATGTTCATACCTCATCCTAAATGTTGTTTTTGGGATATCAACATCCCTGAGTCGCAACTGACGGTAACCGGATCGCAAGTCGATCTTGGAAAAGCATTTGGCACCTTGTAACTAGTTGAAAAATTCATAAATCCATGGAAGAGGGTGTTTATTCTTAATCGTGACTTTATTTAGTTGCCTATTGTCAATACACATTCTTAAGAAGCAATCTTTCTTTCGAAAAAAATCACTGAAGCACCCCATAGGGATGTACTTGACCTGTAAAGGCTTTATCGAGTAAGTCGTTCAGTTTTTCCTTTAATTCCCTTTGCTCTATAGGAGCCATTCCATAGGGATGAATGGATATATGCTGCGTATAAGGAAGCAAGTCGGTAGAGAAATCAATCTTTCTGGGTAATTCCTAGAAGATCGTCAAAGAATACCATATGAAATTAATTTACTATAAGAATTGACTGAGAGTTGTTGTCTCCTTATCAATATCCTTGAATTGAACCATATTGTATATACATCCTATAAAAATCAACATTCGAGCCCTAAGGTATGAAATAAATGTTCCATTGGGTGTGGTTGCATTACCTTTCCATTCAATGATTGGCTCACCTAGGAAATGAAATTTGACCATCTTTGCACGACAATCAATATTAGCATGGCAAGCTGCCAATCAATCCATACCTATAATGACATCGAAGTCTAGCATGATCAATTCAACTAAATCAGCGGAGGTTGGATGATAATTAATTAACATCGTTCAACCTCGATAGGCACACCTAGCTAAAATAGAGTTGTCAACCGGTGTAGACACCTCAACTAACTGTGACAACAACTCATATTTCATTTCAAGTTTATAAAAAAAATTGAGTAATAATTGAAAATATAGAGACATGATCTATCAATGCAATAACAACTTGAGAAGATATCATCAATATACCTACGAAAATATTTAGAGATACCTCGAAATCTTGTCGGCCTATGAGTGCATAAAAGTGGTTTTGGCCACCACTAGAACTTGATGTATCTCCCCCACCTCTACCCCTACCATGGATTTGGAGTAATATATGGTCCTAGATGTGGGGAACGAACTAAGGGTGAAGAGGTTGTTGTGCATCCTTAAGGCTAAGCAAGCTCACATCTGCTCAACCTTGAGAACCGATTAATAAAATTTCATATATTATCATAATGATAACATTCACCCAAACCCTATCTACACTGCCTAGTGTGCAACTTACTGCACTATGTACATAGAGGAATATGATGTTTCATCTGTATAGAACTCTACTACTGCTAGTCTTCAAGCTGGTCTAAACTTTGACTCGGTCCTAAATGACTACAATGATCGAGCCGTTGTCCTTGCATATGTGATGGAGTGGGGGCCTAAAATCACCATGTGGCTCCCTATAAGACCCCATTGTAGGAGAATCTCTTACTATAGGGGAAGCTGGGGACTTAGTTTCACCTCCAAGGGAAATCTATCTCTTTGACTTGGTAGGCAATGACTAGTACATTCCCTTAGATCAATACCTATCTATCATTGTGCCATCTCCCGAGCGTGGGTAGCCTATTACATAAGGAAGATAAAGCACGATTTATATTAACATATTCTTATAATTTTGTTGTATAGTACAATTTATCAACTAAAGAAATGTAACCATTCTTAAACATCATGTAGCCTCGTGATTATAACTGTGGTGCACAACGCACCCATAAGCAAGACTCTAGTTGACACGGATTGTGGACTCCCTAGGATACGACCTGCTCTGGTACAAAGTTATCACACTCCAAACTAAGAGAGGCGCAACTGACACTCGATACTATATTCAATCGAGTTAGCAACTAAAATATACTACCTAACTAAACTGCGGGCCCAAAAGATCGCTCATCACAACATATGTAATACTAAGCCTGAACCATTAAGGTCATGACCTGAATAACAATAAGACATATAAACAATAGTAGACAAGCCAAAAATAAAAGAAGTACTATCTAGCTGACAAGGCTACAACAAAAGACATACACACACATATATATATGCATGCCAACCTATGGGTTCAAGATTGAAACCTACAAAAAGAAACCTAGAATACTATGTCCACAATAGCCTCTACGAGTGACATAAGCACTACTGGGACAAGTCTTTGACTATATCCAAACTGTACAACAAATGTACATATCCTCTGATTGTCCCATAATAAGATGGAGCTTACCAACTCACAACTGAACCTGAATCCTGGTGGGTGAGTCAATCAAAATCCCTATCTGATCCTGCTCACACGAAACAAAAAAAAATAGTATACCCAGGCAATGAGGCATGAGTAAGAATAAAAATTTATTGGTATGTAAGCCAGAAAGTAGAATCATAAGTAGCTACTATAAAAAGGTAATAGAGATACACCTTAAATTGAAACTCAAATTATATCCGTGCCAACATTTGACCTCCTACTAATCAAATATGCATTGATACTCATGAAATCATATGTATTGAATAAATATATATAGATTCAAATGCATGACATCCCAACCAAGTGCTAGCAATGGTGGTTCCTTCTAATAGCACAAGACATCATATTCACAAACTTGTAGCAATCTTTGTCTCGTAGGTATAAATATAGGCAATAGCCTCATACCTCCCATTTATAACTATGGAGTAGAATGCATAGCATGTCATGTCATGGATTCATAATGCATATAAGTTATCATAACCATGTTTCCAATTTGTCATGCTGGTGCTCTTGTTCTCATGCTCCCGTAATCACATTCGTATAACATGGAAATATCTCCCGGAACCTCATATGTTTTTCGAATAAGCTTGAAAACTTAACTTGACTTTTAGAAATATCACTTAAACTTGAAGATGTTCTTAACAAGCTTAAGGTGTTTCACTTGGTTTCTATACTTTGTTCCTTGATAATTATTAAAGGAAAGTATTTCAAAATCAAGTGTTTTAATAGTTTATACATACAAGTTGTATTTTAGAGTTTTGAAAGTCGTGTGTTACTTTAAAGATTTTTCAAAATACACTTTAGCGGGGAAAGAGGACTGGTAGCGAATATTAAATGTCTTCCATAGTCTTTTTAAGTCACACTACACAAAGAAAAATAATAATTCATATATATGGACATATAGTCAAGGAAGCCAACAAAATGACATGTAGGTGTCGAATACCCTATTTACCTGAACAAGTGAAATATCAACATAATAGCATCATGGAAATATTCCAATTGAGATCCCAATGCCTTTCATAGATGCTTGAATGACCGTAGTTTCTTCAAAATGGTGTTCCTTATGTCCTAAGCTTAATAAACCTGTACACAACTCATATGCACCTATAAAATATTTATAATTGAGCTTAAATCAACAAATTTTCCATATGGTCCTAACTTGACGAAACGTCCGTAGAACTTGGTAAAAAATTTCTAGGCAAGGAGCAAACTTTGATGGTAAAAATAGCTAAAAGCGCACCTTCATCACTCAAGAACTCCATTGGAGCCCACTCTTAAGATTTCTTTCTAGTTATGAACTGAAATGAAATATTTTTTTTGATAAAATGTCGAATAGCCATCTTACCATATTTTTTACCCGACTCATTTCGAGACCCAAATTCTACCCAGACAGTCCGAAGTAAAACACTCATAAATTTTTACTTCGATGTCGATTTGATGTGAAGTTTTGTGCCTTGCAAACTAGACTAAAAAATATCAATTTCATAGGTTGTGGGCCCTTTAACTTCTTTTATATTAGGATAAACCATCCAGGACATTTGACCCAAAGTTTATGAATTTTATTAAAGAAACTGATGATAACTTCTGTCGACCTTTGTTTCACTAGTTTTCTTGAATTCAAAACTCTATATACGACCATTGTTCTATTATAATACCTTATAACTCATTATTCTTAGCATATTAGACACTCATAGGCTTATCCTAATGGTACATGTTAATTTAGACCTTTCAAATAGGCATGGTTCTACACTAACCATTTTTGAAACCTCGAACCTTTGTTTTTGGGATTAGTTTAACCTAAAATTTTAGTTTAGTTCCTTGATATTACCACCCCTTTGAATTATTATGCTCCAATGTACTATATCAAGTCGTATTCACCTCATAAAATAACACCACACCACGTAAATTATGCAAGAATAAGGAAAAAATATGGGATCTCACAAGAGTGTTCCTATAGCGACACCAAGTCAGTTATGTCTTACTGGGACTGACAACTTGGTCACCTTGTCATTAGTTTTTTTTTATGATTTTTTTGGTTTTTCGAGCTTTTGAAACTTAAATGATTGACTTTGGTCAAAGGTTTAGGAAGACAGCCTCAAAAAGTAATTATTTTGGTTGTGTTAGTTCAAAAACTTTGAGTTTGGTCTAGAACAACCTTTCTTGCAGATTTTGTATCTTCAAGGTTAATTTTTAGCCCCTTTGTAGATTTTGGCTAAAAAATATTTTGGGTGTGAGATTCACTTTTATCGAGACGACCTCAAATAGAACTTTCAACTGCTCTATTGAGTCTGGAATATCAAATTTGGTGGAGTATCATATCTCATTTGTGTACATGGGGTTCCGAATGAAACCTAGGAACCCCTTCAAAGACTCGGACATTTTCCAAAACAAGCTGATGTGCATCAATTGGTGCAGGCATGTAATTCCCTTCATAATTATGGGTAAAGGGATATGTTTGTGACGACTAGTGGATTTGGTCTCTACATTCGCGGTGTCCCTACTGCATTTGCCATGCATTGGGGGATTAACCTCTGTATTCGAGAGGCCCCTATCACATTCGGGATGCCCTGGGTCTTTGACCTTCTAGTTTGTGGGGCCTCTTCTGTGTTCATGGGCTCTCCTCGCTACATTAAAGGAGAGAAAGTTTGTATGGTCCTTCAAGTTAAGACCAGACTTTCGATTAGTAAAATTCTCAAAACTTGTTTTTGGGATTGTGGTAGCTACAAAGGTATAATTGAGGTGTTTTACAGCTTGGTGTGTTTGAGAACATTGGGGCTATGTTGTTGGGTTATCCAAAACTATTAGGAAAGCTTTGTTGGAGGTAAATTTCACCCCGAAGGGACTACCTTGCCTCTTTTCATTGTTCTTTAATGGTGATTTTGTGCATGTGGTTGGTGTGGGCTGTTTCGAGCGCCAGATTGTGCTTCATTTTGTGACACAATTTTGGGAAGCTAATTATGACCTTTTGATGGAGTCAATTGTATAATTTCAATTGTTGCTCTCATATTTCCCATTTTGACTCCAATTTTGGTCTATCTTTTGTTTCCTGTGTTTTTGGTTTCTAAAAGGTTGTATTAATGTTGCGATACTATATTTGATAGCATGGAAGCATGCAAAATACGTTCGGAAGGGAAAAACTTTAGAATCATCATTTGTACCGCGAGTGTTCTACCTTAAGAGATGCTACGACTTCTCGTTCCGTAGATTGAACTTGAAGATGTAAAAAACATGTTGATTTGTCTTAATTTGGTCTGGTTACATAGTTGAGCATGCTAAATTACTTCGAATTTGTGTTTTAGACGATTTATTAGGCTTTTCAGGAGTAAAAGCATGTTAGTTGTTGATGAGTGGTAGATTTAGACTCATTTGAGGTCTATTTAGTTTAACAATTAGTATCCTCAAGGCATATATTATGTCCTATTCCAATGATATTTTCATGATTTGCAACTATGAAGGCTAAAGGACAAGGTAAGGATGAATGTTTGAAGAATGACCAAAAACATGAACAGAAGTGTAAACTTCACATTGTTGATCGCCTACCAAGAAGGGAGGATCGCCCAATTGCCACGAACTCACCCAAAGTGACAATGATCAACACTTGAATTAATTGAGGAAGGTTAGAGAACTTGAAGCGGAACAGTGACTCACCGAATGTAAAGGGCGAACCCGCTAACCATCGCCAAAGGTGATAGGACTTGGAGAAAAATTGAAGGCTTGAAAAGTGAACAAAGGTGATACCGAACGATTTACAGAATGTGAAAGGCAGACTCGAACGAGCTCGCCAAGTGAGGTTCAAATACCTAAATCCTAAAGCAAGAGAAACGTGAGTTAAAGATCAAACAACAATCCGCAGAATGTTCTTGGCGAGCCCAACTAACATTATCAAAAATGGTAATGCAGTGAATTTTAGGCCATACTTTGGGGAACTATAACTAGCCCAATTGAGAGAGAGAAAGAAGCATCAATTTGGACAAGCGAATTAGGTTCTGAATCTTTTAGAGAGATTAGTCAAAACATTTTTTCTATAGAGTTTTTAGGGAGAGAAACACTATACCTTGTGAAGAACATCTTTAGTTTTGGGGTTTCAACTTTGCTCTTCATTTGCACAATTTGAAGTTGAATTCAAAGAGGGTATTGCTTATAATTTCTTAATTTTATGTCACCCGTGACTGCTTTCATGCAAGGTACAATTTCTTTTCACTTTGTAATGGGTGGCTAAAACCCTAAAATCTAGGGGTGCAATTATGGGGTTGGTGTCGATTTAATGTAGTGGGTATTATGTTATGCAATATGTTTTTGTTGTTCATCCATAGAGATGGGCTAAATAGCATGAATTTAACCTATGGGTTAAGGTTACAAACTTAATCCTACTTCTGATCTCCGATTGATGCTCGAAAATGATTGATTAGAGTGGGTAATTAGTTCGATACTTGCAATTTTGGTTTGATGTCTGTAATTTTCTTTAAAAAGAGATTATGGATCAGATGTATTTTCCCTATTTTTATATCAAAAGAGAGAAGAATGTGAGGTATTGGGTTGTTTAGCTTTGCACACAGGTGAGATCAAAAGGAGATTCTATGAACTAATGTTATGAGATCGAAAGAATATTAGTGACATTGAAGATGACCCAGCCAATCATGAGTGTTCATCACTATAGAGGAACACAATCACCCCTATGTGACATTGATTTCCAATCCTTGCGCCACTAGATTACTTACTACTTATTTGAATTTCTAAAATTCTTAGTTTAATTTTGACTCTTGATGCAAAATTCTTTTCGTAAATGTAGTGGAATCATCCACCCATTGTTCTAATTGATGCAAATAAATTGCTTTACATTCTCAATTTCTTGATAGAATTCCTTGACTTATATCACTCTCTGTTGGATTCAAGCCCGACTCTTAGTTGGGTATTTATATTGACAATGACCACTTACTCTTTAGAATTGCTTTAAAGACTAGTTTGAGGATTATCATTTGTCTACATGTGATCATCCTTACCTTGTGGTGTGCCTTGGTTGATGTTGCTGATTGTTCTGGAGCATGTTTGGCCTTAGTCTAGGCATAGACTAGTGATTGCCATTGACTTGCATTTTTTGGAGCCGCTTGGCCTTAGTTTTTCCCCGACGCTATTTAGGATGGATTAATTCCTTCTAGACTGATCCTACAGACTTGAGTTTGATAATCTGAGTCTTATCAAGGCGGTAACCAATCTCTTGGAACCTATTATCCATAATTTCCTCCTTACGTTGGCTCCAATGTTACTTGGTTGTTATTTTGGAGGACATTCATCGATTTGGGTTGGATTTTGGTTTGTCTTAGAGTGATTTATTTATGGAACTTGGTACGCGGTTCTCTCCTGGATGCTCGATTGGAAACTTATCCAAAATCTTGCCAACTCATCCCTTATTCTAGTTAGAGTCCCACATTCACTCCTCTCAATTGCGGTTAAAGTCCCTGCCTGAGCTCATTACCTTAATTAGAGTCCTTAGTTCATAATTCACATTGTTTAGAGTCCTTGGCTTATAATTTCCTTAGTTAGAGTCCTTGGCCTATATTTCACCTCGCTTAAAGTCCTTGGCTAGCTTTTCACTTCAGTTATCGTCCCTAGCCTATATTTTTCCTCGATTAAAGTCTAGATTATTTTGGAATCAGTTCAAGTTCGTGAAAGGACATGGAAGTTTAGGAAGTATCGTCATATTCTTCTCTTGGTTCCTAACTCTTCTTTGTACTTGTTGGGCTTATAGGGTACACTCAGATTTTACTTAAACTTGCACATGAGTGTACCTTCCGGCTTATGGAGGTCAAATTAGGTTAAGTTAATTGTGACTTATTTATTTTCTATTCTTAGTACACTCGTATGAATTCCTTTTAGCTTTTTGTTATTTGACCTTTATTGTGTTTAGATTCTTACATTTCATATTGCCTTCACTTTTCTTGTTTAGACATCTTATGATGCCTACTGAGTACTTTTTGTTTTGGTACTCATACTACACCCTGCATCTATTTCATGATGCAGGTTTGAGCACCTTTATCAGCACTGAGATTCAAGCCTATAACAGTTTTTGCTTCGTAGGTGAGGCTGAGCACATGGCGTCCTAAACTTACCTGTCTCCATTTATATTTTGATGGATAGTATTTTGTATTATGAGACAAGCCTTGTATTTTGGTTCCACTTTCGGGGCTTGTCGTCTTTATTTAAAAGCTCTGTTCTTGTAACTTCCAAGTTCTGGGAGGGATCTTTTATTGTATATAATTTTTTTGGTTTGCTTCCTCTTTTACTTTTATTTCTATAATTGATTTATTGTTTCTACTTTGTTTCTCCCCTTACACCCACTACTTGTTCTAAGTTACAAGTTAGCTTACCTACTAGTGGGTTTTAGTAGGTGTCATCATGACTCAAGGAATTGGGTCTTGACAAGTTGGTATCAGAGACAGGTTCACCGATCTCACTTGTATAGAGCTAACACCTAGTAAAGTCCTATAGATTGGCATGGAGACGTATGTATCCTATCATCGGGAAGCTATAGGGTGTCGTTAGAAATGTTCTCCTTTTTGTATCTCTTTCTTACAGTGTGCGTGTCTTATTAGTTCTTTAAATATCACTTGTTTTATTCTTTTATAGGATGGCTTGCACGCCCCACTTGGTGGCTAGGGGTGATCTACCTGAGCCCACAAATAAAGACCTATCTACGGGAAAATGATGCTCGCAATAGTGTGCTAAGGTTGCAATACCAGCCCCAGATAGGCAGATGAATTTAGAGCTTGTAGTGGATCCTCAAGCACCTCATATTCCTCTACAGCTAGTAGGGTCAAGGCCAGCCCAACCACTACATAGACCGGCTATGGTTCCCGATCTCCAAGCAGCTATTACTCAGCCTTTATGGTTCTTAGGGATATGCAATAGGCCCTATTTACAGCTACAATTACAGCGCATCAACACCACAATGTAAGCTTGCAACAAACACCCTTTAAGTTCAGGTACCACATAGGGGTGCCTACCTAGTGATTATGGTCAGAGTTATGCTTCAAGAAGAGAAAAAGATGCTCGCAGTGTTTTTGAGACTATCACATCCAAGGTTTTCTTTGGCTATTGGAGAGGATGCCAATGAGTTTCTCACTATTTCCCACAAGCAGATATATACTTTGGGTTTGTGGAGTCAAGAGGAGCCAACTCTACCACTTATATGCTTGATGGGCCAACCAAACAGTGGTGGCGTTCTTATATTGAGACTAGGCTAGCTGGGTCTCCTTTGATTTAATGGTTATAGTTTTCTGAGGACTTTTTTGCCAAGTTTATCCCATGTAGTGTCAGAGATAGACTTCGAGATTAGTTTTTGAGGTTAGAACATGGCTTTATGATTGTGTCTAAGTATGAGGCAAGATTTCTCCAGCTCTCCTGCCATGCTACTATGATTCAACCTACTAAGGAGAAGAGAGATCGATGCTTCAGTAGAGGTTTCAAACTTCAATTACAGATTGAGACTTAGTCTATGGATTTAGAGGGTTGTTCTTTTCTCGATGTACAAGACCATGCCCTTACTATTGACCAGCTTTCTAAGAGGCCCATGGGGGCTACGACAAGAGGGATAATTATGAGGGTAGCTACAATAGGTCCCATTCTAAAACCAAGGACTACTTTGACAGGCCTCACCAGAAGTTTCAATAGGTTAGTCTAGCTGGCTTGTTCATGCGTCACTATAAGATTCAAATAGTGACCGATATACTTAGGGTGATGCCGACCTATGTCAGGGATAAGATGGGTAACATTTGGGTGCTTCAAATCATGGAATCATTTTTATTCGGTCTAATCCTCATCAGGTTTCTTTGATTGTGGGGAGTTGGACCATTTTTTTAAAGAGTGCCCTTTGCGTAGGATGCATGCACTAGCTCTATATACATCTCGACCAGCGCTAGTATCAATACCGCTAGCTAGAGATAAAGGCTACGGTCAAGATCAGAGTTGTTGTTATCAGGGTGCATGGGGTGGTCTCGTAGAGGCATGTCCGGTGGTAGGGTTGATGCTTAATATAGAGGCATTCAGACCCCTCTATATGAAGCTATAGTGAGGACAGAGGCTGAGGCATCAGATGATGTTACTAGCGGTGTAATTTATTTCTTTCATCAACCTACCTCGACTTTATTTGATAAAGGATCTATATTTTTATATGTATATGTGTATTATGCTTCCCATTTGAGTATGAGTTCAGAGCCTTTGGCAGCGCCGTTGCATGTGTTAACCCAGTGGGTATGTCTTTAATAGTGGATCAGGTGTTTCAATCTTTTTTACTTACTATCCAAGGGCATGACACCCGGGATGACATTATATTTCTTGATATATTGGAGTTTGATCTTATTTTCAGCATGGAGTGGTTATCCCCTACCATGCGGTATTAGATTGATTTTCTATGACCATTACCTTTGCCATGTTTTCTATTCCCTCGGTAGTGTGGTAGGGCTCTTATAGTCACACACCGGTTAGAATTATCTCTTTTATGAAAGCTTAAAGATTAGTGGCTAGCAGTTTCCTATCTTATTTGTCGTATGTACGAGATGTGAGTAGAGAGGTTCCTTCAGTTGAGTTGGTTCTTGTTGTCCGTGAGTTTGTAGATGTGTTTCCTAGCAACCTACCTGGCTTACCCCTAGAGAGTTATATTGATATTCTTATTGAATATGAGCTGGACACTCATCCTATTTCTTTTCCACCTTATCTGATGTCCCAAATCTCAAGGAGCTCATTGTTAAGCTTTAGGATCTCTTGAGTAAGGATTTATTTGGCTTAGTGTATTGCCTTGGGGTTCCTCAGTCCTGTTTGTGTAGAAGAAGAACGGATCCTTGCAGATGTGTATTAATTATATTTAGCTGAATAAGGAGATGGTGATGAACAATTGCCCCATGTCACGTATTGATGATCTATTTAGCCAGTTTCAAGGTGTTGTAATGTTTCCAAAGATTTATTTGAGATCCAGTTACCATTATCTAAGGATTAGGCAAGCTGATATCCCAAAGACTGCATTTAGGACTCATTATGGTCATTATGAGTTCCTTGTGATGTCTTTTGGGTTGACTAATATCCTTTTGCCTTTGTGGACTTGATGACACGTGTGTACAAGCCTTATCTTGATTCATTCTTCATAGTCTTTATTGATGATATTCTGATATACTCACAGAGTCGGGGAGAGCATGAGAAACATTTGTGGATTGTGCTCCAAACTTTAAGAGATGTAAGACTTTATATCAAGTTCTCAATGTGAGAGTTTTGTCTTGAGTCTATGGAATTGATGGGACACATAGTGTCCAAAGATTGTATTATAGTGGTCTGGTGAATATTGAGGCTATTCGTGTTAGGGCTAGGCCCATTTCTATTTCTGAGATTCGGAGCTTCATCGGACTAGAAGGCAACTACATACACTTTATGGAGGGCTTCTCTACCATCGCAACACCTTTGACCTAGTTGAGTCACATTAATGTTCCATTTGAGTGGTTTGAGGAGTGTAAGTTGAGCTTTTAGAAGCTCAAGGAGTTGCTTAATTCCACTTTTGTTTTGACTCTTCTGATTAAGGGTGAGTGCTTCACGGTGTACGATGACGCATCTGGTGTTTGTTTTAGGTTGTGTATTGATGCAGTAGGGTTGGATTATAGCTTATCCTCGTAGGCAACTTAAATTACATAAGCGCAACTACCCCACTTATGACATAGAGTTGGTAGTGATAGTGTTTGTGCTCAAGATTTGTCACGACCCAGATGTAACAAGGTGTACAAGATCCTGAGAGGCCTCATACAAGCCACTTAGCTTTCATAACATAAGATAATAGAAATAAGCAGGAATTAAAAACATTTTCAACAACATCAAGTTTTCATATCAAAAGCGGAAGTCTATTACACTTTGTCTCTAAACCATGTAAATCATGAATATCTTGGGACACAGCCCATACAATAATGTTCAAAACATAAAATTAAAGAACTTAAAAGAAATGGTGGTCAAATCCTCGAATGCTATGAGGACTGACCAATCTTCAAGCCTTGCTTCTACTAAGATCCTAGCCACGGGGATGAGAGTCGTTATCATTGGACCCTATATTTGGATAAGTAATGTAGGCAAGAGTATTCGTTAGTACAAAAAATGTACTATATATGATAGCTTGCATAAACATCAACATAAGCATAAGAGTTAGACATATAAGCCATAAAACATGATCAAAACAAGTGAATATCATCTTAAAGCATACTTACGATACTTCCTTGAAGTAGTCTTGTTTCATCATACTATGTTTAACTTAACGTGAGAAGTCGTCAATTCTTAGTTGTTCTTACAATCCATGAAAGAGCACATCATCATGCCAATCCAAGATAAGTCATTATCCATGGAAGAGCACATCATAATGCCAATCCAAGATATCCATGGAACGTATCATCTCACCAATCCAATCTATCCATGGAAGGTATCATCTCACCAATCCAAGGTATCCCTGAAATAGTATGGCCTTACCAAGTCAAGCTATTCATGAAATGGTCTTGTCTTACCAAGTCAAGCTATCCATGAAATGGTGTTGTCTTCCCAAGTCAAGCTGTAACACCTCAGAAATATAATAGTCTAAGAATGGAGTAAAGTGAGAGGTCATGAGCCAAAGAATTGAGCTTGTGCAACCTTCATATGGACCCAAACAGGGTGAGAAGGGCGCCACGAGCCGTGGTGTTGCCCATGAAGGCTTCCAGTAGCCAACCAAGCCATTCTTACCTCCCAGGACCATCATGACGCCTCGTGGTGAGGCCCATAGGTCGTGGTGAGAGGCGTGAAGGCTAGGTAGTAATCTAGTCGAGGCTGCCTCAAAGTATACTTTTCTACGAGCCACTTGACGGCTCGTGAAGGCCACCACCAGTCGTGGGAGGGATTTTCGTTATCAATTAGTTTTTAAGGGCTAAGGGGTGGTTTCCAAGCCACTGGGCCAAGACCACGGAGGGAACCAAGGCTCATGGTAGGCACCACAACTCGTGGTGCCTCACGTGGAGATGAGGCAGACCCCTATAAGTTATGGGCTTAAGGGTCTTTTCCAATTTTAATTAGATCAAAGCCATGTCGTTTTACTCAAGCCTAGGACCCCTACATAAGTCATTTTTACCCTAAAACTCACCCACTCAAGTCATTAATTCCAAAACCCAAAAGAAATCCCAAAGTTCTTCCTCACAAATATTTCTCTCTTTAGAACTTGAAGAAGAAGAATGGTTCAATCTAGGGTTGCAAGACAAGCCTCCATTTTCACCATTGAAGATAAGCAATTGGACTTAAGGTATGATATCTTTCATCCATGGATTCCATAAGCAATTGGACTTAAGGTATGATAATTTTTATCCATAGATTCCTTCCATCCACGGAGTTCCCAAATTCTCCTATTTTCAAAGGTAGAAATCCCCAATTATGTTAGGGTATTCTTAAATTACCATGGGTTCTCTTGATTATTTATTTAAATAATTGAATTATGTTTTAATATGCATGACTTGATGATTTACCATGATTTTATGATGTTTCCTATAGTGATAATATGACGTGGGTTGTTGATTATTGGAGAGGAGTTTTATGAACTAAAGCATGAAGTGATAGAATTACATGAATTTATGATGAAATCCATATCTGATCCTTGATTTCTAGATGTGGTGATTGAAAGTGGGCTTTGAACCTTGAAAGGGTAAAATATGAGTTTATGCATGATCTTATGAAACCTATGTAAATGTTTTAAGAATGCTTTGAGAGTAAAGTATAAATTATGATGTTGTTGTTATGCTATTGAAAGTATATTCTCATAAACACATGCAAGCATGACTTTGATAGGTTTTCTCACAAAAATAAGGATTCTAAGGTTGAAAGGTTTTCTCACCTAAATGAATCAAAGACAAGGAGTTATCCTAATGAAACTTAGCTTGGATTGGAAAGATGACATGCCCTTCCATGGATAATAAGAATAAGTAAGAAAGGAATATTCAATGGGAATCATGCTTAGCACCGAGAGGATATTGATATGGGAGCTCTCTCGTTAGTAGAGGTTGGGTTTCTAGAACCAATCTCTTTCTCCCTTACCTATGTTCCCCCATAGGATGATTGTCTTAGATAAACATTAGCTAGTGGATACTTAGAAGTTCATGATCCTTACCTTGACAAGTAGGACAACCCTCTCGTTGTGGGAGACACTGGGATCATGTTATAGCTCACATGGTCTCTATGTTGGTTAAGGCTCATTCCCAGATTAATAATGAACTAAGGTTACTCAAAGAGTATCTCATATGTGTTCAAAGACTTTAAAGATGATTATCTTGCATTAACCATGTTTTCTGAAATATATTTTCCAACCTTCTTATATCATGTTTTAGCTTGGTTAATTGCATGTCATGAAATGTCCCGTTTTAGTATGATTTAAATATTTTATGCATGGTTATCATTCTTGGTACATTTTTTTGTATTAACGCATACTCTTGGATACATTTTTCCCAAATGTAGGATCCGATATTCAGGGTTCCGAGTTTCATGGTTAGAGGTTGGCTTGGTTGATTTCCCGAGCTCTGGTGAGTCCTCATGCATGTTAGGATGGAGTTATATTGTTTTCAGTGTCTGTATTACTTTTCAGTTTTGGACATGATGTGTGGTCTTGGCCCAATTTCATTCTATTGTATTAGACAGCTAAAGAGACAATGTGTCTAGACTTCCGATTTTCTTTTATAAAATGTTTGGACTTGAAATGTTGTTTTACTGCTTATGTTCTATTTCTTATGTTATGAATGCTAAGTGGCTTGTATGGGGCCTCTCGGGGTCTCATACGCCATGTTACATCTAGGGTGTACCCCTGGTTGATGACAAATTTGGTAATCAGAGCATAAGGTTTAGAATGGTCCTAGGATGTCTCATAAGCCACGTCTATGAGAGTCTTGTTCATGAGTGTGAAGTGTGCCACAATTATGAATGAGAGGCTACAAGAGTATTAGGAAACTCCACTTCTTTCCTTACTTTTAAGTCGTGCAATAGAGTTTAACTCAGGTCTCTCTTCTAATCCTTACCTGATACTCTACAGGATATGTCTACTCGAAGGGCTTACACTAGAAGGAATGAGGGAGAGAATGTGAATTAGAAAGCTCCTCCTCAAGCTCCGGTCGATCCTTTAGCCGAGCAAGTTACAAATGCAGAGTTCAGGGTTGCTTTTAAGGTATTGGATCGAGCCATGATGGCCCAGGGCAATAGGGAGGCTATGGCCCTCGTGAACCCAAATGTGGATACTGCATCGTCAAGAGTAAGGGTGTCACGACCCAGGGGTACCCCCTAGATGTAACAAGACACATAGAACCCCGAAAGGCTCCATGTAAGCCACTTAGCATATCATAACATAAAGCAATAGAACAATAAGAGTAAAAACACATTTCAAGTCAAAGATTTTCATAAAGGGAAGCAGAAGTTTAGACTTGTCTCAATTAGCCATCTATTACGATACTTGCATCAAAATACGGTCACAGCCCATCCAACATACCTGAAAATGAAAATACAAGAATGAAACTACAATGATAATGTCCGTCCTCGAATCACGAGGACTCACCACAAGCAAAGAGAAATGAACAAATCCAAGTCCTAGCAACAATGAGGACCACTTTGAGAACCGGACCCTACACATGGGAAAAATTTAGGAAAATATGGGTTAGTACAAAAATGCGCTAAGTATGATAGTCATGCATAAAAATCATGAAAACATGCTAAAAGAGACATTTTAGTTGAACACATACAATTTACTAAGTTAAAACATCATTTTTGAAGATAATAGAACAACATAAGTCAAAAGCATAATCAACTCATAGATCAACATACCATAAGGGGAACATACCATAAATACCTTCAAAAGCATACTTGTGCAATGCATGAATAAGATCCCATAATCCCACCCATACTAAGCAAAAATTCTTGAGTAACTATAGTTCATAATTCATATTCTTGTTCATACTATCATAGTGGAATTAGCCTTAACAGACATAGACCATGTGAGCTAACATGGAATTTGGCGTCTACTCCACACCGAAAAGAGGTTGTCCTACTTGCCTAAGGTAGAACCATACTCTTAGCTTAGGTGGAACCACTAGCTAAAGTCCTATAAGGGCAGATAGTTTATGGGATAAGGGGATTGCTACTAAACTCAGCCTCTACTAACGTGAGGGCTTCCATCCCAAAACATTGCTCCTAGAAACCCAGCCTCTACTAACGTGAGGGCTTCCATCTCATATCACTATCCACTCAATTCTAAGCATTAATACCCACAGAGTTCACATTAAGTCTTGACTTAAGTTCATACTCATGGAAGAATGTCTTGACACTCAATCCAACATAACTCCTACTATAGCTCCTAGATTCAATAGGTGAGAATAACCTTTCAACCATAGAATCATCATATTGTGAGAAAACCCTTCACATCATATCATATTCATATACAAGTGTGCACATGAGGATAACCTCCAATAACTCAACAACTAGATCATAATCATATTCACTTTACTCTCAAAGTGTTCTAAAAGCATATACATAAACCTCATAATCATGCATAATTCTCATACTTTGCCATTGAAGGACCATAGATCACATTCAATCAACACATCTAGAATTACTACGTTAGACATGGATAGTAACATGATTCAATTACTACAATTACTATAAGCATAATCTCATAATACTCTTTTTTTACAATTCACCCATATCACAAGGTCATAAAGCGGGAATATGGGGATTTCATGGATTCTTGCGATATTTCATCATAAAACCATAATAAATCATCAATTCAATCATAATATAAAGTATACAAAACAATAGAATCGTCTTTGAAAGGAATCCATGACTTGGAGTCAAACCCTAGCTTTTGGGGAATTTCTATCTTTGAAATTGGGGTTTTCAAGAGACTCCATGGATAATAGCTATCCGTGGATGAAGGACTATCATATCTTAGCCATGAATTTCAATGAAATTGAATAGAAATCCTTGCTCCTTCAACCCTAGATTCACTTTCCTTCTTTGTAACACACGAAAACCTAATAAGCTAAACTAAAGCCTTTTGTGAGGATTCTAGGGCATGAAGTTAGGGTTAGAGCCATAGATATCGCTTCCCATGCTTAGAATGAAGGGTTTAGGGTTGAAACATCAAGGTACGACTCCCTAAGGACAAACCAAGGGTTCTTGAAGAGGAATGAAGCACCATGGTAAGTGCCTAGCCGGCACAGATGGTTGCTATGGTTGTGTCTAGAGTGATCATCAAGTGAAGAATTTCCCTACGCTCATGACAAGAGGGAGTGAGGCCAAGAAAACTTCTCTTGGTGGCCCGGATCCCAATGCTCCAAAGAATGGTCACTTCTATGCACTCCGGTCTAGAAAGGACCAAGAAAGCTCTCCAGATGAAGACACCGGTATGTTGATAGTTTCCATTTAGATGTAAATATTTTATTAGATCCTGGTGTTACTTGTTATATTTTGATGATATCCTTGGTAGGGCTTGGATTAATTGTTGTTAGACCTCTATTGATTTTAGAACCCGGTATGGTTATTATGAGTTTTTAGTTATGTCGGTTTGGATTGCTTGAAGGAAGTGGTACTTGAGGAATTAGTAGGGGGTTCCTCCCAAGGGGAGATAGTGTGCTTCGATAGAAAGGTTGTGGAATGTCCCGATATTCTCATTCATTTCTTCTACTCCTACTCTAGATTTAGACAAATAGTTCCTCTTAGCTTGTATTATGTTTTGGAGTCATGTGTTATTTATGTGTTTCCCTAATTTCCCTATGATATGCATGTTCTTGAGAAACTCATGTTTAGAAAGAAAGGAGCTTTTAGGATTTACATTCCTCATGTAGTAGTGCATTTAGTATGAGTTGCCTATTTGACTTCATGAGATGAATTGATGAACATGCCTTATATGCATATGCTTTTCTTCAATAGTTGGCCTAATGGTTTCATGGATTATGTTGAGTATGCTTTTAGTTGGATAAGGTAGTTCCTCCTATGAACATGTGAAATGTGGAGTTTCATGCATAATGGGTTGTTAGATGTAGTTCCCACTTCCTTGTGATGTATCGAGCATGTTTGAGTTGGAATTGATGTTTTCTCCTATTTATGTGCATTTAGATGAGTTACATGAATGATGGGCTGATAATCTAGAGTCATTTCCTTTAAATTGTGTTTAGAATCGTCATTCAAGGACGAATGTTCCCAAGGGGGAGCTATTGTAACACCCGTAAAACTAGTAGGCTAAACTAGAGCCTTATGTGAGGATTCTAGGGCTTGACGTTAGGGTTAAAGCCATAGATATGGCTTCTCATACTTAGAATGAAGGGTTTAGCGTTAAAACATCAAGGTACGACTCCCCAAGGAACAACCAAGGGTCCTTGAAGAGGACCCTAGAAACGGCACAAAACAGTCCACTCACGAGGGGACCCACAGCCCGTGGATGGCCTCGTGGGTCAAGTCCCCAAAAGTATACCCTTAGACCACCACCCACGATTTACCTGCATGGACCATGGGTGGACCCATGGCCGGTCAGCGTGGTCCCATGGGTTGGGGTAGCGAAGTCATTGAGGCGGTTAAGTTAGGGGTAATTTGGAACTTTCCAAAATTAATTAATTATTAAGTGACGCCATTTTATACTAAATTATACTAACTATATAATGATATAAGACCTCTAAATTAAGTCATCTCCCTCAAAATTCAAAAATCCCAAATCAAAACCAACTTTCCCCAAAATTCTTTCTCTAGAACTTCATGGAAGAAAAAGAAGAAAGTTGGAGCTAGGGGTTGAAGGAGAAAGTTTTTCTACTCAATTTATTTGGAGATTCATAGCTAAGCATGGTAGTCCTTCATCGATTGATAGTTTTCATCCATGGAGTCCCTCCAAACTCAATTTCAAAGATAGAAATTTCCCCAAAAAGTTAGGGTTTGACTCCAAGTCATGGGTTCCTTTCAAAAATGATTCTAATGATTTAATTACCTTATATTATGATTTAATTGATGATTATTATGGTTTTTATGATGAAATCTCCCAAGAATCCATGAAATCCCGCAAATTCCCAATTATGATCTTGTGAATGTGGGTTTGTTGATAGAAGAAGGATATTATGAGATTATTCTTATAGTAATTGAGTTATTTGAATCATGTTATTCTCCATGTCTAATGTAGTAATTCTATATGTGTTGATTGAATGTGATCTATGGTCCTTGAAGGGAAAAGTATGAGAATTATGCATGATTATGAGGTTTATGTACATGATTTTAGAACACTTTGAGAGTAAAGTGAATATGATTATGATCTAGTTGTTGTGTTTGTGAAGCCTATCCTTATGTGCACAATTTTGTAAGAATATGGTATGATGTGAAAGGTTTTCTCACAATATGATGATTCTAGGGTTGAAAGGCTTTTCTCACCTAATTGAATCTAAGAATAAGAATGATCATAGATGGTGACAGTTGCTCATGCATGATCTAAAGACTTGTCTTAATTGATATACCTTGAATCGGTAGGCTAAGGGCACCCTTTCATAAGTGACTAATGAAGTATTCTAAGGCTTTATCTTGAATTGGTAGGCCAATGGCACCCCATTCATTAGGAGTCAATGAGTTATTCTAATGATGTACCTTGAATCGGTAGGCCAAGGGCACCCTTTCATGAGTAATGATGTTAATAGAGAATTAACTACTCCGTGGGAATTTAATGCTTAGCACCGAGTGGATATTGTGTGAGGTGGAAGTTCTGCCTAGTATGTTCGGGTTTCTAGTAGCAATCTCGTTATCCCATAACTATGTGCCCACATAGGTCTTTAGCTCAGAGTATGGTTATACCTTAGGCAAGTAGGACAACCCCTTTTCGGTGTGGGATAGACACCGAATTCCATGTTAGCTCATATGGTCTATGTCGTTTAAGGCTATTCCCACTATGATAACAATATGAACAGAATATGAGATATTAGCTATGGTTACTCAAAAAGCTTTACTTATTATGGGTGAGAATATGGGATCTAATTTATGTATTGCAAAAGTATGTTTTGAGGGTAGTTATGGTATGTTCCTCATATGTTATGATGATTTATGTAGTGAGTATGCTTGTGGCTCCATTGTTAAGTATGTTTGATATGAGGGCTACTTTTAATTATGTATGTCTAACTTGGATTGTTGCCATAAGTTGCTTTCCTTGGTATGATTGACTAAAGGTGAATGTTCCCTTGTCTATGAAAAATAAGCTAAGAATGAGATCAAAAGATGGTAAACATGAATGAGGACCTAAAGTGACTTGCTTAGCATGGGTGGGATTATGGGGTCTTATCTATGTATTGCAAAAGCTTACCTTGAGGTGGCTCATGAAATGTTTCTCTTATGTTATGGTGAACTAGATTGCATTGATTATGCCTATCTCTATGATGATATCTCTTATTCTCACTAGTTATGATTATTGTTTACCATGTTATAGACTATGCCTTATCATGATGTCTCTTATTCTTATGACTTGTGTTTCTCCACTATCTTAAAAATGATGATTTAGCATAGCAAAGTGCATGCATTCAACAAAAATGTCCCTTTTAGAATGTTTTCAAGGTTTTTATGCATTACTATCATACTTAGAGCATTTTTGTACTAACCCATATTTTCCTACATTTTTCCCCAAGTGTAGGGTCCGGTTCTCAAGGGGTTCCCCATTGTGGCTAGAGCTTTGAATTGATCATTTCTCCTTGCTTGTAGTGAGTCCTCATGGTTCGAGGACGAATATTGTCATTTAGTAGTTTCATTCTTGTATTTTAACTTTCGAATTATGTTGCTTGGGTTGTGACCCTATTTTGACTCAAGTATTGTAATAGATGGCCAATTGAAACAACTCTACACTTCCGCTTTGCTTTTATGAAAAACTTATTAAGACTTGACATGTGTTTTACTTCGTATTGGTCTAATGCTCTATGTTATTATATGCTAAGTGGCTTAAATGGTGCCCTTTCAGGGTATAATGTGTCATGTTACGTCCATGGGGTACCCCTTGGTCGTGACATTCTTCTTCTTCCTTGGATTTCTAGAGAGAGTTTGGGTCTTTCTTTTGAGATTTGGAATAATGAGGAAGATGACTTAATTTGGTGACTTAAAAACCTTATATAGTTAGTCTAATTTAGTGTAAAACGACGTCATTTAATATTAATGAAAATTGGAAAACCCAATAATGCCCCTAAGTGAAACTGCCAAATGGTAGTTCCAAACCTCACCAACGATTCCACGACCACGGTCCGTGGATGGACTCATGTGGCGTGCTGTCCATCCGTGGTCTAGTCAGAGAATTTTGACCATCCACGCCCCCCTGACCTACAGACCGTGGACCCACCCACGGGGCGTGTGTCCTGGTCTCGTGGTCACTACCTCAGGTGGCCTCCATGGTGCCCACCTACGAAACAGACCCATGTGGCGTGGAAGGACCTACGGGGCGTAGATCCCCTTCGTGGGTCACTGTCCAGGTAATATTTGTGGGTCCTCCTGAAGGACCCATGGTTGGTCCTTGGGGGTCGTACCTTTGATGGTCTATCATGAAACCCTATATTTTTAGGTACAGGGAGGTATGTTTACGACTCTTACCCTCATGTTAAGCTATAGTTTAGCCTACTAGTTTCTAGAGTGGTACGATATCTCCCCAATGGGATCATTCTTCCTCGAATGAAGATCTTGACACTTTACAGAATTAGAGTCTCAAAGTAGCAGCCCAACATGCATGAAGCATCAAAATAATGCACAATTGAAAGGAGAAAACATCAACTCCAACTCAAACATAATCAATGCATCATAAGGAAGTAGAACTACATCTAACAACCCATTATGCATGAAACTCAATATTTCTCATATTCATAGGAGTAACTACCTTCTCAAACTAGAAGCACGTTCAACACAATATAATGGAGCCAATATGCACTTACTCTCAAAGGCATACTAAAGCATGTTCATCATTTAATCTCATGAAGTCAAATAGCCAACTCATACTAAATGCACAACAACATGAGGAACAAATATCATGAAACTCATTTTCTCACTAAACATGAATTTCTCAAGAACATGCATAACATAAGGAAATCATGGACAAACATATAAATAATGCATGACTCCCAAAACACTAAAACTCAAGAGGAACTACTTACCTCAATCTTGACTAGGAGTAGAATATAACAACACATAAATTAGTGAGTTGACCTAGTGAGTTCTAGAGCCTTCGGTAAGAGTTTTGGCTAGTCGTATGAGGGTTAAAACTTGTAAGAATGGTTCCCGTAGTTATAATAAGGGTTTTAGGGGTTAAACATTCGGGTACGACTCCACAAGGACCACCCAAGGGGTCCTTGAGTAGGACTCCAAAGCAGTCCCCAAAATCTGGAAAAAAGTGTGACCTACGGATGGCCATCTACGGCCAGTAGATTAGAGCATGCTCCATAGGTCATGGGCGTAGGTCAAGGCCTGCACCAAGCCTGCAAAGCTGAGCCTCACGTGCAAACCACAGAGGTGATTGACGTCCAGTAGCTCCACCTACGGTCCATAGGTGAAGGGGAATAGGTGCTGCCAGTTTTAAGTAATTTAGTTTTAAGTTAGGTGTTTGGGAATTAATTAGTTAATTAATTAAGGGCTTAGGGGGTTGGTTAAGTCATTAAATAACCACCTATAAATACCTAATAAGACCCTAAAACTAAGTCATTATCATTTATCTTAGAACCCCCAAATTACTCTCAAGAAATTGTCTCAATAGAAGTGAACAAGAAGAAGAAGAAGAAGAAGAAAGGAAGTTGGGGCAGCAACTTAGGGGGATTTACACCATTGATTCAAGATTTATTTAGGGCTCTGATTAAAGGTATGTGAAGCTTAGTCATCCATGGGTTCTTCCACCCATGGAGCCTGAATTTAACTTATTTAGGGCAATATTTTGATAGAATTAGTGTCCTCAAATGCATATTTTGTCTCAATATCTGATGTAAACCCTTAAGTTTCAGGTATTTGGAGTTTGAGGAAAAGCATGGACACTACTTGGCAAAAAGGAACAAGGCAGCTGATAAGAACGAAGAAATGAAGGCTTGAAGATCGCCGAGCCTAAGTGGCGAGTCGCCGATCGGCCTGGAGATTGCCTTTTGTTCCAGTGTGCTGAGCCCTTGATGAGTCCATAAATTGGACTCATTTAGGGCTATATTTTGATAGAATTAGTGTCCTTAAATGCATATTGTGTCTCAATATCTGATGAAAACCTATAAGTTTCAGGTATTTGAAGTTTGAGGCAAAGCATGGACACTACTTATCAAAAAGGAGCAAAAAGAAGCCGAAAGAACGGAGAAATGAAGATCTATGGATCGCCGAACCCATTAGGCGAATCGCAAAAAGATCTTAGTCTCACCTTTTGTTCCAGTGTGCTAAGCCCTGAAGGAAGGGATCAAATTGGTGGTTAAAAAGAGTTGTCCGCGTGTCGCCGAACAGTTCTGTGAAGCAGTACTATGTCACCCAATGATCGAAAACACGATGATGCTAAAGGCTAACGCAAGACAGCGATGAACTACACCAAAGGGCGAATCGTCGAGTCGATCGGTGATTCCAACTAATGTCGTTGAATGATCCGTTGCAACACAGATTTTTGAAAAGTATAAATACTCGTTGAGAGTTATAGCTTAGCATCAGATTTTTAGTGTGGGACAATTTTTATAATTTTCATATAGAATAATACTTTTTATTTTTTCTCTAAGTTTAGAGAGGGTTTTGAAGAACTTGAAGATTCAAAGGGTTTCATCTCCAAGAATTTGGGTTTGGGTCTCTTGGATTCTTCACTCTTTGCTTCTTTTAAGACTTAAATCTTCATACCCATTTGAATGCAAACTCGTAATGGTATAAATTTCTATCTTTTATACATGTGTGGCTAAAAACCCCACTTCTTGGGGTGTGATTTAGCGAATATGGGTTAAGACAATTGTTGGGTCTTGCTTGCTGATAGTTTAATCGTAGTTTAATTGTTATTTCATTTAGTAGTTGTCGATGAATTTCATGAAATTGTAGCTGCAAATACAAGTTTATTTATCTGTTTTTGGCTTGCCTGAGAGAGAGGTCGTAAAATTAAAACTACTAAATTGATAGCTAGTGCGAGTGGGTCGACATAAGGTTCAGCTTGAGAGAGTGAACCCTAGTCCCATGTCCACACACTCAGTTAGAGAGACTGAGTGGGTGAAGGTGTAGGCTGGTCTTCATGCGGCAAGTGGGTGTCCGAGGGGAACCTGCTTGAAATGGGGTAAGTTGCTCAAGACAGACCCTATCCCCCTTAAAGCTTAGCCTAGTCACAATTATTCTATGAATCTTCTATCCAAAGAATGTACCTGATGAGTCCACAAATTGGACTCATTTAGGGCTATATTTTAATAGATATTGCGTCCTCAAATGCTTATTTTATCTCAATATCTGATGAAAACACTTAAGTTTCAGGTATTTGAAGTTTGAAGGAAAACATGGACACTACGTCGCAAAAAGGAACGAAAAGGCTTAAAAGAACGAAGAAATGAAGGCCTGAGGATCGCCGAGTTCACTTGGCGAGTCACCGAAGGGTCTTACTTCTCTTTTTCTTCTAGTGTGCTGAGCCCTGAAGGAAAGGATCAAGTTGGTGGAAAAAGGGAGCAGTCAACGCGTCGCCGAGAAGTTCCATAAAACAGTACCATGTCGCCCAATGACCCAGAGCACGACGATGGTGAAGGTTGGTGTAAGACGGCGATGAACTACACCAAAAGGCAAATCACTGAGTTGACCAGTGATTTCGACTAACGATGCCGAATGATCCGCTGCAACACAAATCAATGAAAGCTATAAATACTAGTTAGAGTTGTAGTTTTAAGTGTGGAACAATTATTATAAT
>JAJOOH010007380.1:0-16912 GCA_029582605.1 Solanum gracilifrons | reverse complement strand
ATGTACTGCCTACGGTCCTATATTAATGCCTATAAGGTCTATGTGACTGCCTACGGGGTTAGGGGACTACCGATAGGGGTATATAGGTTGATTGGCACGTTCTGAGCTTATTGGGACCTGAGTAGGTGGTCTTGTCTGCTGTTTGTACCTACCGAGCTTATGGGGGATTGGGTAGGTTGTTGTTTTATTATATTTGATAAGTTTAGATTTAGGAGTAGGTCAGTACACTTATCTTATCGTTGATTTACTTATTAGATTATTCCAGTATATCAGGATACCTCCTCATAGTCATAGCCTTTCATATTCTGTACATTATTTTGCAGTGATACCCCGTTAGTTTGGTGAGTTGCATTCATGCATGCAGGTCCGGACAGACAACCGAGTAGACCTCCTCAACAGTAGGATTGACTTTTATCTGGTTGGCTAGCCCTTTCCTTCGGAGCTGCCAAAGTTGGGAGGTTTGTTACCTTTTGTTATATATATCTTTATAGGTAGGCTGGGGCCCTGTCCCACTAATCTTTACTACTCTTATAGGCTTGCAGACAAGTATGTGGGGTGTATAGCTACGTTATACCTATACTGGCCTATGTTGTTGGTTTGCTGAATCTTGTGAGCTGTTTGATGTGTTGTAATGATATACACCTGCTTTTAGTTTTGGTATAGATATCATGGTGGCCTCGATGGCCCAATCAGAACTTCTATGCTAGTTGGCTATTTATTTATATGATCTCCTGGGAGTAGCTGTTTCTTTTATAGATCAGTTGACAGGGTCTTGCCGGCCGAGGGCTTAGTTTTAAGCCGATATATACTTGTTTGTTTTCTTGATTGTGTGTGGCTGCCATGCGCTAGTAGCAAATGGTTCAGCAAGGTCGGCTCGGGCCTGAGTTTGGGCATTAGGAGCCAGTTGCGCCCCTCAAGTTTGGGGCGTGACAAACTTGGTATCAGAGCAACATCGTATCCTAGGGAGTCTGCAAGCCATGTCTAGTAGAGTCTTTTTTATAAATGATTTGTGCACCATATCTGATAAGCAAGAAGCTACCAGGCATGTTAGAATGACTATCCTTATTTTGCTCACTTCGTGCTATAGAGCGGTGTCTTAAGGGTTGAGGTTTCTGGCTTATAATTGATACTTGTATGCAGATAGAGATGACTGACACTAGACAGACCACAAATAGCCAGGGGCTAGATACAACTGCAAGCGAGAGTACCAGCAAGGTACCACAGGTGGAGGTAGCCTATTGTGAGACCCAGGGGTAGACATCTTCTCAGCCCCCTATAGCTTTTCCACCGTCTCAAGAGCCTCCGAGGGCTACACTAGCAATACCACCTCTAGTTCCTCCTATTCCATCTGATCAAGATTTCAAGAGTGCAATATGTATGTTACCACAATTAGTAGCTGTACAGTGCCAACCAATTGCGCCATATGTTGCCGAAACTTTTGAAGGGCCCGAAAGTTCTAGAGTTCGTGAATTTCTTGCCTTGAATCCTCCAAAGTTTACAGGGACAGATCACAGAGAAGACCCTCAAGACTTTATTGATCAGCTTCATAGGATCTTTAGAGTCATGCATGCCTTAGCGACTGAGTCAGTTGAGTTAGGAGCATTTTGATTGCGCGATGTTGCAGTATTGTGGTACAATAGTTGGGAGAGATGTAGGGGAAAAGATGCATCCTTACCCACTTGGTATAGCTTTACAGAAGCTTTCATAGATCAATATTTGCCTCGAGAGATTAGGGATGGCCGGGTGGACCATTTTCTGAACCTTTGACAGGGCAGCATGAGTGTCCGAGAGTACGGGCTGAGATTTGACTCATTGGCTAGATATGCACCAGCATTTATTGATACGATGCATGATAGGGTGCTTAGATTTATGGGAGGGCTCGACTTACACTATATCGATGCTTGTTCTACCGCTGCACTAAATGATAATATGAATATCTCGCGAATTTAGGTATTTGCTCACAAGGTATAGAGGATCGCCGACATTTACAATATATGAGTGAGAGGGTCGAGAGAGAGACAGAAGAGGGATAGGCCCGCTGGTTCACATGGAGATTTTCAGGGTGGTCCCAGACCCCGATATTCTATTAGGCCACCTAGACCTCCACCACAACAGTTCTAGGGTAGTAGCTTTGATCGTCAGGAATAGTCAGGCCCATGTGAGGGTTCACGAGCATCAGTCTTGTAGCAGTAGAGGGGTTCAGGCCAGGCTAGGACAGCCCCACCGCGTTGCGCTACTTGCAGTAGGATGCATTTTGGGAGGTGTAGATAGGGTTCCACAAGTTGTTATTCTTGTGGACATGAGGGGCATGAGTGGAGAAACTGCCCTACCACAGGTCAGGGTGGTATAGGTCAGTCAACCAGGTCAACAATAGGTTCCTCTTTATCAACACAGTCTACATGGCGTGGACCCCAGACTTCAGCACGTAGAGGTACAGGCGGAGGCAGAGAGGGAGCATCTAGTTCTGGTAGTGGACAGAACCTTACGTATTCATTAACTGGCCGACAAGACTCAGGGTCATCACCAGATGTTGTGATAGGTACATTGATTATTTGCTCTCATTGTGTTTATTCTTTGATAGATCCTGGATCTACTCTGTCTTATGTTACTCCATTTATTGAGGGGAAGTTATGTATAGTAGCAGATTCATTAGATTGACCATTTATTGTATCTACACCAGTTGGTGAGTCTATTATTGCCAGGAGAGTGTATCAAGGTTACACGGTAGAAATTATCAACCGTCAGACCTCTGTAGATCTCGTAGAGTTAGAGAAGGTCAATTTTGACGTTATTATTGGTATGGACTGGTTAGCGTCTTGTTATAGTAATGTTGAGTGCCAGACAAAGATTGTTAGATTCCACTTTTCAGGAGAGGCAGTTCGGGAATGCAAAGGCGATACAACAACGCCGAAAGGTAAGCTTATTTCCTATCTTAAGGCGAGGAGGATGATTACCAAGGGTTGTATTTATCATCTTGTTCACGTTCATGATATAGATGCAGAACCACCAACTCTTCAGTCTATTTCGGTAGTTAATGAGTTTCTAGATGTATTTTCGGACGAGCTCCCTGTATCCGCCCAGAACGGGAAATTGATTTTGCTATCGATATGTTACCAAGTACACAACCCATATCTATCCCTCCTTATAGAATGGCTCCTGCTGAGCTAAATGAGTTGAAGGATCAGCTGAAAGACTTGCTGGATAAAGGCTTTATTAGACCTAGTGCTTCACTATGGGGTGCACCAGTGTTGTTCGTAAGGAAGAAAGATGGCTCACTAAGAATGTGTATCGATTACCGACAACTAAATAAGGCAACTATAAAGAATAAGTATACCATTCCGAGGATAGATGACTTGTTTGATCAGTTACAAGGTGCTAAGTGTTTCTCAAAGATTGATTTAAGATCAGGGTACCACTAGATACGAGTTCGGGAGAAAGACGTTCCAAAGACAACTTTTAGAACTAGATGTGGACACTTTGAGTTCTTGGTAATGTCTTTTGGATTAACTAATGCCCCAACAGTGTTCATGGACCTGATGAAAAGTATATTGAGGCCGTATCTAGACTTGTTGGTGATTGTATTTACTGATGATATTTTGGTGTATTGCTGTTCAATAGATGAGCATGAAAATCATATGCGAACAGTCCTTCAGGTTCTTTGAGATCGACAACTTTATGCAAAGTTTTCTAAGTGTGAGTTCTGGTTATACTCTGTAGCTTTCTTAGGCCATATTGTATGAGGTGCAGGCTTCGCGGTTGATACACAAAAGATTGAGGCCATAAAGACTTGGCACAGACCCATGATTCCGACTGAGGTTCGTAGTTTCTTAGGGTTAGCTAGGTACTATAGAAGGTTTGTAGAAGGGTTTTCTTCAATTTCAGCCCCATTAACGAAGTTGACTCAAAAAGCAGCTAAGCTCCAGTGGACTAGGGCATGTGAGCATAGTGTCCAGGAGCTGAAGGACAGGTTGACATCAGCACCAATTCTTACATTGCCAGACGGTTCAGAAGGCTAAGCGATGTATTTTGGTGCTTCTGGTGTTGGGTTGGGCCGTGTTCTAATGCAACATGGTAAGGTTATCACATATGCTTCAAGGTAGTTGAGAAAGCATGAGAAGAACTATCCAACCCACGATTTTGAGTTGGCTACAGTTGTGCATGCGCTAAAGATCTGGAGACACTATTTGTATGGCGTTCAAGTTGACATCTTCACAGATCATAAAAGCCTTTCATATATCTTTAGACAAAAGAAGTTAAATTTGCAACAACGTCGATGGCTTGAATTAATGGAAGATTACGACGTGGACATTTTATATCATTTAGGAAAGGCGAATGTGGTTGCTGATGCCCTCAGTCGAAGGTCTATGGGAAGTTCATCATATTTAGGTGTTGGAAGTGTAGGCTAGCGTGAGAGCTTCATCAGTTAGCTAGCTTGGGAGTCAGATTGTTAGAGGCAGAAGATAGTGGGGTAACAATTCAGGACACAGCCGTATCATCTCTAGTTGTAGAAGTAAAATCACGGCAACAAGAGGATCCTAACTTAGAGCAGCTCAGAGCCAAGGCTCAAAATCAACAGACTTTAGCATTTGATATAGTAGGAGATGGAGTCCTTAGATATAGCGGTCGATTGTGTGTTCCAAATATTGCAGGGCTTCCTCATCGGATTATGGAAGAGGCACATCATTCCCGTTATTCTATTCACCCTGGTTCGACGAAGATGTACAATGATATTAAGGAGATCTATTGGTGGCACGGGATGAAGAAGGACATTGCTGAGTTTGTGGCACAGTGTCCTAACTGCCAACAGGTGAAGGTTGAGCACCAAAAGCCCGCTGGGCTAGTTCAGGAGATAGCCATTCCTTTGTGGAAGTGGGAAGCAATTAATATGGATTTTATTACAGGGTTACCTCGATCGAGTCACAAATTTGACTCTATTTGGGTAATTGTTGATAGACTAACAAAATCAGCCCACTTCTTACCAGTCAGGGCTACTTTTACAGCCGAAGACTATGCAGGGCTCTATATTAGGGAGATTGTTAGGCTACACGGTGTCCCAGTATCTATTATCTCTGATAGAGGAGCACAACTCACCGCCAACTTCTGGAAGTCCTTCAAGAAAGGACTGGGGACACAAGTTACTCTTTGTACAGCCTTTCACCCTTTGACAGATGGCTAGGCTGAGCGCATAATTTTGACACTTGAGGTTATGCTACAGGCGTGTATGCTAGACTTCAAGGGGAGTTGGGATGACCACTTACCTCTTATAGAGTTTGCATATAATAATAGTTATCATTCCAGCATTGGGATGGCACCTTATTAGGCTTTGTATGGGCAAAAATATAGATCCCCAATTGGATGGTTCGAGGTTGGTGAGTCAGGGTTGATTGGACCCGACTTAGTACAACAGACAGTGGAGCAGGTCAAGCTCATACGAGAGAGGTTGCTAACAACTCGAAGCCGACATAAGTCATACTCAGATGTGTGACGAAGGGACTTAGAGTTTTACGTCAATGACTGGGTATTCTTAAAAGTCTTGCCTATGAAGGGGGTTATGAGATTTGGCAAAAAAGGCAAGCTTAGTCCAAGATTCATTGGGCCATACCGGATCTTTCAGAGGGTAGGACGAGTGGCTTATGAGTTAGAATTGCCTTTGGGGCTAGAATCTGTTCATCCAGTTTTCCATGTATCTATGCTACGGAAGTGCGTAGGAGACCCTTCTCGGGTTGTCCCAGTTGAGGAAGTTCAGATCACAGAGGAGTTGTCCTACAAGGAAACTCCAGTTGCAATATTAGATCGGCAGGTCCGTAAATTGATGACCAAAGAGGTGGCTTCGGTTAAAGTATTGTGGAGAAACAAAAATAGAGAAGAGGTGACTTGGGAAGCTGAGGATGGCATGAGGTCTAAATATCCTCACTTGTTTCGTATCCAAGGGTGATGGCATAATAGTTTATATTGGTACAGTGAGGTAAGATACCTATCTGATTTTTTTTATATTGTTGCTTATTATTATTGTTGTTGTTGTTGGATATTTGCTCGCACTGTTATTGCGGAGCTATAGTGCTTAGCAATTTAAGTCGTCATGTGAGACACCTAGGTTATACTTTTTGCATTCTAGGTTCCTGGATAGTGACAAACTTAACCGCGTGACTTAGATTTTTTTTCATTCGAGGACGAATGTTTCTAAGGGGGGAAGGATGAACACCCCAACTTTCCAAAATGTCTAAATTAACTCGTATCTTCATGGAAAGACAACGAAGGTGAGTAATAAATTAAAAATGATGTGGTATGTCATATTTTAAGTGTTCAAGGGTTGTATCTCAAGTTTTGAAGTTATGTAAGTGGCAAAATAAAAGTTGGCGAAAGTTATCGTAAGTTCTTTTTTAAAAATTTGTCTAAACTTTGGGTCAAATGTCTTGGATGTTTTCTCCCAATATATAAAAAGTTAGAAGGCATATCACCCATTAAATCGAAGGCCTACGAGTCTAGTTTGCAATGCATAAAACCCCGTATCACACAGACATCAGAGCAAAAAGTTATGAGGTTTTTACTAGGGCCCGCCGGGGTCGAATCTGGGTCGGGAAAAAAATATGGTATGTTGACTTATTTAACGTTTTAAGCCATGAAAACATTCCATTTTAGTTACAAGCCAGAGAGAAAGCTTAATAAAGAGTTCCTATGAAGTTCTAGCATGATGAATGTTAGTTTTTGACGATTTCTACCATTAAACATTGCCCCCGTGCCTAGAAACGCAATCCCTACACGTGGTAATCATTTTTACCTTCTATTAGCTGCGTTTGGAGCTGGTTTTTGAAGATATAAATTTGTAGTTATTAGTGTTTCTTCAAGGTTTAGAGTTGGCTAACTAAGGTAATCATTTCAGGACCGTTTTGATGGTTGTTTTTATGAATTTCTACGGACGTTTTGACAAGTTGGGGCAATATGGAAAATCTGCCGATTTAAGATTAATTATGAACTATTTATAGGAGCGTACAAGCTGTGTATATATAGTATTTGCGAAGCTTAGGACATAAGGAACAACTTTCGTGAAGGGACTATGGTCTTTCGAGCGTTCAATGGAAAGGTATGTTAAGGTTATTCCCTACTTACGGCATGTTTCCTTAAAGTTTATGAGCAATGTAATTGGGTTGTTATCCTTGTTACATTTGTAGCCTTTATTGTTGATTGTTGACTGCTCGAGTTGATATAATCCTCCCTTATCGGGATTCTTATTCAGTTAGAAGCGTCCTTGTGTTGGACACGACTTAGAGGCTATTTGTATTGGTTGCTTATAACTAAATTGCTTGCTTTTAGCGATTGCATTGTTATTGTTGCCCTTGGGGTTATTGTGGTTAGCTGCAGGAATGTGATCTATGCTTAGAAAGTCTATGTTCTACCTACAGGGTTATATGGATGCCTAAAAGGGCTATGAGTTGCCTACGGGGCTATATTGATGCCTAGAAGGGCTATGAGTTGTCTACAAGGCTATATTGACGCTTAAGAAGGCTATGTGCTTCCTATAGGGCCATGTTGTTGCATAAGAGGGCTATGAGTTATCTATAAGCTATATTGATGCCTAAGAGAGCTATGTGCTGCCTATGAGGCTATATTAATGCCTAAGAGGGCTATGTGACTGCCTATTAGATTAGGGGACTATCGATAGGGGTATATAGGCTTATTGGCATCTTTCAGGCTTATGAGGGACTGAGTAAGTGGTCTTGTGTGCTGTTTGTACCTGCCGAGCTTATGGGGGATTGCGTAGGTTGTTGTTTTATTATTTTTGATAAGTTTAGATTTAGGAGCAGGTCAGTACACTTATCTTATTTTTGATTTATTTATTAGATTATTCCAGTATACCAGGATACCTCCTCATAGTCTATTGGCTTTCATACACTGTACATTATTTTTTATTGATTCCCCATTGCCTTGGGGGCGCTGCATTCATGCATGCAGGTCCTGAGAGACGACTGAGTAGACCTCCTCAGCAGCAGGATTAACTTTTATCCGGTGGCTAGCCCATTCCTTCGGAGCTGCCAGAGTAGGGAGGTTTGTTACCTTCTGTTGTATATATATTTATGGGTAGGCTGCGGCCCTGTCCCGCTACTCTTTACTACTCTTAGAGGCTTGCAAACTAGTGTGTGAGGTATATAGCTATGTTATGGCCATACTGGCCTATGTTGTTGTTTTGCTGAAGCTTGTGAGTTGTTTGATGTATTGCAATGATATATACCTGCTTTTAGTTTTGGTATATTTATCATGGTGGCCTCGACGTCCCAATCAGGACTTCTGTGCTAGTTGGCTTTTTATTTATATGATCTCTTGGGAGTAGCTGTTTCTTGTATAGATCAGTTGACAGGAACCTTGCCGACCGAGGGCTTAGTTTTAAGAATAGATATACTTGTTTGTTTTCTTAATTGTGTGTGGCTGGCATGCGGTAGTAGCAAATGGTTTCGCAGGGTCGGCTCAGGCCTGCGTTTTGGCATTAGGAGCCAGTTGCGCCCCTCGAGTTTTGGGCGTGACATGGATGTAGCACATTGAGTTCCAAAAAGAATTAAAGAGAGTTCATTCAATTCATTCCTAAGTTCTTCTAAGTTTTTACTCAACTTCAAATCACCATAACTTTTAGCAAATGATCAGGTAGAAGACCCATAAGATATCAAATAAAATTTCTCTAAGTCCTCTTTCTAAAGGAGAAAAAGTTTAAAGTTTCAAGCGTTCGTTCAAAAAACTAAAGATTTCGCCAAGAACCTAGGTTTTTGAGGTATGTGCGTTCTCATAGTGGTGGGTTCATTCACCTACACACCAATCATGGTATTTTAATTCAATTTTATCCTCAAAGTTGAAGTATTTGAGTTCTTGATGAGTTTTCTTAAAATTCTATTTGTAATCTTGATTGTTGGTATTTTGATGACTGCTTGAGATAAAAGATAGTGATTTGAGGGTTGTTTTCAGTAGATTATCGTGTACTTATGTTGGGTATTAGGATCTAAGTGATTGGGGAAGAAACCATTTGATTCTAGTAGAATTAGGGTCAGAAAACGAGGAAGAAAATTCATCGGGGCTTTTAGGCTTGGGGATGGCGCGTCGCCACAGTAGTGCGCCAGAAACTTTCCTCTATAGTTCAGGGGCTGGCGCCCTGCGCCACTCAGTGCGCCAGGGTTGCCTTGGCCGACCTATTTTCAGTCCTTTGCTCTGTCTGAGTTCATTCAATGGGTTTCTTTACTCCCTATTGATTCTAACTACTCTAAACTACTTCTAAACATCTAGAAATCATTCATAACATGAATCATAACCTTGAATTCAAAATTCGAATTCAAGGTAGAGTTAAGAGTCAAGTCTTGAGAGCTCTTTCGAGTCTTTTAAGAAGTTTTTTGCAAACCTTTCTCGAACTTGTTTTAAGACTTGAGCATTTGAATTAAGGAAGGATAGAGTTGAGTTCATTTTCTTTAAAATTATATATGGGAACTAAGTATTCTCCAGAGCAAATGTTTTTACATTTAAGATGAAAGAAAACACCGATTTCCAAAAGACTTCATGAGTAGTTCTGAGTACTATCTCTTTTAATAGAAATATTTTGAGTAATAATCTCAAGGTTGAGGTAGAGGAAATGTTAATATTAAAATATATGAGCTAAGTTATATTTTTGGAGTAGTATTGAGCACTGATATGGGGGAGAGTCCTAACAACTCACAACTCGCTTAAACTATGTAGCCAACGTGGGTAGAAAAGGTCATACTTTTTACATATTTCTTTATCTTTTTTTAGCATAGACTAGTAGATCCACTTAGTTGAGGAGTTCTATACCCCAGCAAGGTATATAATAGTCCTGGTAGTGTGGGCTAGACGTTATATCATCACATAGCTCATAATAATGGTTGGCGGTTAGAAAATCTCCAAAATAAAAGTTACTATTGTATTTTTTTTTCATACAATAGAGTTATTATTGTATTTTTGCATACAATTTAGTTATTAGATACTGTTTTAAAAGCTTTATTACAATGCATCTTTTATTGTTGCTTTATTCTTGAGTTTCCAGAGTTGAGTATCATATTATTGAGTTGAACCCTATTTCTCTATGTTAAGTTGAACTATGTTTCAATGAGTTGAGTATCTTATTATTGAGGTTATTGATATGATCCCAATGTTGATTATATGTGGTGGTAAAAAGTAATGTTCTTGGGATGAGACTCCCTATAGAGTGGTATAGAGCCCGAACCTTAGGATTTTGGGTTAAGCTTCAATACTGCAAGAGCATACCATTAGACTCAGACATTGGTAAGATGAGTCATGTATCCTTGTTGGGGCTATGAGTTGCAAGTAATGAGTCATAATATTCCTAGTCTTACTTCATGGCTAGACGTCCTTTGTTTTAGATAAGGTAACTTCACAAAGAGCATGGTCATGTTCACAACAACATCGTTCTTGATTTAGGTGCTATGGTTGGCCCCAACTCTTGGTACGAATCAGTCTAGCCTATGTTAGTAGGAAAGTTAATGAGCTAGAAGAGATAGTGAGAGTAACCCCGTTCCATACCCAATCCAGCCTTCATACGAGGATGAATGATCCCAACGGGAAGATAATGTAAAACCCCGAAAGATTTTTGAGCTAAGACTTGAACCATTCTTCGTAGTGAGTAAGATTTGACCAAGGAATTCAAAATTCTCTTAAGTATTAAGGTCACTTGATGTAGCACCTTGAGTTCCAAAAAGAACTAAAGAGAGTTCATTCAAATCATTCCTAAGTTCTTCTAAGTTTTTGGTCAACTTCAACGACCATAAATTTTAGCGCATAATGAGTTAGGAGACTAATAAGAAATCAAATGAAAGATCACTGAGTCCTCTTTCCAACACCAATGGGTTTGCTAAATTTTGAGCTCGTATGAGGGAGATATGTCCGTTAGAGTGCAATCTCTCTTCATAGGGCCTTTCCACCCGAACTAAGGAGGGGTATTTTAGTATTTTCCTTACCCCTACTAATTATAAAGGTGGATTAATCCCAAATAAGGATCTAAACTGAATAGATTCAGTTTCAATCATTCCCAAAGCATTTAGGGTTTAGAGAGAAGATTCAAGTGGAGAAAAAGTTCAAAGTTTCAAGCGTTCATTCAAGAAATCCAAGATTTCGTCAAGAAGCTAGTTCTTTGAGGTATGTGAGTTCTCATTGTGTTTGTTTCATTCACCCACACGCCAATCATCCTATTTTAATGCAGTTTCATCCTCAAAGTTGAAGGATTTGAGTTCTTGATGAGTTTTCTTGAAATTCTATTTGTAATCTTTATTGTTGGGATTTTGATTAGTTCTTGAGATAAAAGTTAGTTATTTGAGGGTTGTTTTGAGTAGAAAGTCATGTACTTATGTTGGGTATTCGAATCTAAGTTATTGGGGACCAAACCATTCGATTCTAGGTGAATTAGGGTCAGAAAACGAGGAAGAAAATCCGTCAGGGTTTCTAGGCTAGGGACTGGTGCGCCGCCCCAGCAGTGCGCTAGAAAATTTGCTCTGTAGTTCATGGGGTGGCGCCATGTGCCACTCAGTGCGCCAAGGTTGCCTACCACGACCTGTTTTTAGTCCTTTTCTCTGTCTGAGTTCTTTCAAAGGGTTCCTTTACTCCCTATTGATTCTAACTACTCTATACTACTTCTAAACATCTATAAATCATTCATAACATGAATCATGACCTTGAATTCATAATTCAAATTCAAGGTAGAGTTAAGAGTCAATTCTTTAGAGTTCTTTTGAGTCTTTTGAGAAGTCTTTTGCAAACCTTTTTAAAACTTGTTTTAAGACTTGAGAATTTGAGTTGAGGAAGAGTAGATTTTAGTTCATTTTCATTGAAATGATTTATGGAAACTAATTATTCCCTAGAGGAAATGTTTTTTACATTTAAGATGAGAGGAAACATCAATTTCCAAAAGAGTTCCAGAACAATTTTTCTATCTCTTTTAAGAGAAATATTTTGAGTAATAATTTCAAATTTGAGGAAGAGGAAATGTTTTCTTTAAAACATATTAGCTAAGTTATATTTTGGGAGTAATATTGAGTACCGATATGGGGGAGATTTCTAACAACTCACAGCCCCCATAAACCATGTGGCTGACGTGGGTAGAAAGGGTCATACTTTTTAGATGATTCCTTATTGTTTTTAGCATATACTAGTGGATCCACTTAGTTGAGGTATTCTACACCCGGCAAGGTATATGATAGTTCTGGCAGCGTGGGTGAGATGTTGTATCATCACATAGCTCATAGTGATGGTTGTCGGTTAGAGAATCTCCCAAATAAGATTTACTATTTTATTTTTGCATACAATTGAGTTATTATTGTATTTTTGCATACAATTGAGTTATTAGCTATTGATTTAAAAGCATTCTATATATTGTATCTTTTATTGTTGTTTTATCCTTGAGTATCCAGAGTTGAGTATCTTATTGTTGAGTTGAGCCCTATTTCTCTCAGTTGAGTTGAACTATATTTCTTTGAGTTGAGTATCTTATTATTGAGTTGACCCCTATTTCTCTGAGTTAAGTTGAACTATGTTTCATTGAGTTGAGTTGAGTTAAGTGAGTTTAGAAGAGGTAAGTATACTTCTTTTCCATCAGTTCAAGCTTATGTTTATGCTTTAGAATTTTCCCTTACATGCTCGTACATTTCATGTACTAATGCCATCTGGCCTATCTTTTTTATGTTGTAGATACAGATATTAAAGGTCATCAACAGAAGCTTCGTTAATACCACTTGTTGTTCCAGCCAACTTTAGTGAACCTTCTTGTATTCCAGAGTATTTCACCTTTACCATACAGTTAATGGTTTGGAGATGTCGTGGGTCTTGTCCCATTATCCTTCTATAATAGTGGAGGCTTTATAGATAGACAAAGTTGAGTAGATTTCAATATGTATCTTCTTTGAGTTGTTTGTTAACAACTCTGAGTTTATCTATTGAATATTGTTTAGATAATTTTAAAGTTGAGTATTTGAGTTTTTTTTAATTTAATTCAGTTCTAAGCTTATGTATGCTTGAGTTAGTTTTCCGCTTGTAGTCAGCAAGGATGAGGGTTCGCTTGGGGACCAACAATGGTTCTAGAGTGCCAACCACGTCCAGGGTGTAGGTTCGGGTCTTGACACTATCACTCTCTAGGAAGAAAAACTCTCACAAGTTTCCCTTACTTATAGTAAATTGGAAGAGTCCTCATATTTTATTGTGTAAGGTTTACTGATTTGGTCTTTGACAAGTGTAACCAAAAGTATGATTAACTGGAGGTTAGGCTTATGTTACCCTTCTTTATACTTTTTTGTTAATATAATTAATATATGAGACTAAAAGGGATGAATGTTTGATGTTTGATTTGGTATTTTGAAAATTTGATTTTTGTAATTGGTAATTAAGAGCAGATACATAATACATAACTCTCAAAGTTTGGTTCCGTAAATCAAACTTTTGTATAATAAATAAAACTTTGGTACAATAATTCAAAAAGATCTGAATATCTGAAGAGGAGTTTTATTTTAGACAAAAAGATCTAAAAGTTGTTCCACGAATCGAAACCAAGAAGAAAATAAAGTTTTTTTTTTTAATTTACCCATTAATGGTGGGAAGTGAAGAAAGAGAAATAAGAAAAGAGAAAATATGTTTTCTCATTTTTTATAAGATCCTAAAACCAATTTTTTTTTTCTATCTGCTACAATCGATGTAATATTAAAAAAAATATGTTGAACCTTTCTTCTTTGATGCCATGGTTAAAAAAGTAGCATTGAAGAGAAAGATGTTCTCTGATCCTAAAATATAAACGAAAGGTTTGCTAGCATTTTTTTCTAGAGGAAACAACACCAAAACACACTATTATTGTTGCCTAAATATATGCAGGATTAACAGCTTCCCTAATTACATTTTTTGCTAGAGGAACAAATACATATATCTCACATACATGCAGGTCAAATTAGGTGTAATATATCCGGATACACTATATCAAAGAGGGTTTGCTTGTTTTCAATATACACTAATTCTCTTACTCACCTCTCTCCCAATTTCGAGGAATTTGGGTGAGTATCGAGGAGAACTTTTTTCTTAGAATTTGTTAAGTTAAATAATGGACAGGTTTGACCAAAGTCAAAATCAAGAAGGAACTCATATTCTAATTTTGACATTTTTGAGATGTTTAGAGATGATTTATTCTTTTGTTGAATGTAATGCATAGACCCTGAAGCGCTCCAGAGTGCTTTGGATCATTGATTGAGTTTATAGTTCAGTTTACATAGAGCACAATCAATAGTAGATCAAGATGACCTCAAATCGGTGATTCAATGATTTCAATAGGTTCAAAATGTATTTCTGATTGATTAGCATATGGGATTTCAAATGAATTTTGAACAATCGATTTGCATTCATATAGAATTTTAAATTAAGAATTGGAATCTATTAAAAAATTGACTAAGAAAACTTGAATTCAAGATTTTATTGTTCCGACATGTTTGTATGATTATTTATGACTTGTCCACAAATTTTGGTTTGATTTCGATGAGTTTCGAACTAGTTTTAATATTGTTTCAGGCATAACATTTTAATGACTCAAAGGTCTTTTTTAGTTATAGAGATAGAAAATTTTATTTAAACATTTCCAAAAAATTGAGGATGATTTATAGGACCGATATGGAGTGTTTGTTGTAATTCTAAAAGGTTTTTCTTAGGTATTTCTTATAAAACATGAAATAAATCTGTAACAAGAAAAAATGTATTTTATTGGGAAGATGAGCTTGAAATTGAGTTTCAACTAAACAACTAGGAAGCAGAATCGATAAATTTCAATGTCATATGAGAGAGTTATTGTTATTTTAGCATAAATTAATGTTGCGGATTTTCTAGTGCAACATATTTGAAAATATCAGATGCATATCCTTGCTATATCATAAAATATATTGCTCCAAGTTATTTCATTTGAGAGAACTTTTTGGACATCAAAACATGACTTCTGAGAGAAAAATCAATGGGTAATCATCGGATATCATCAAGATATGGTTTCTAACATCATTAGTTAGTTTTACATGAATTTATGCTAGACTAAAATCTAAAATTGGTGATTTCTCAAGATGGTTTTGGTATATTAATTGCATGTTGTTTCGGAAGATTCACGAACGATTCTTGATTCTTGCATCAAAATATTTCAATTGATTTATGATGTCTTTCTACTTTCAACAATGTTAATCGGGACATCTATGTTATACCCTATATTGGTAAATAAGAAAGTGATCTCTGATTTGGGCTATTAGGTGGTTGCCAACTTTGTTTCAAAGCCAATAGGTTATGGCTAAATTAGTTTTAAAAGATAATTATTGTTTTGACCATGAGGACTTGGTGCTTTTCTTTTGGGACCGGGAAAGTAGTATAGCAATATGGATGTCTATGGACTCCTATACTTACGTAGATATCATATTTGATAGGATTAGTCTCTTTCGGAGGCTCAATGAAGGAAAAAGTCATAATTTTGCACTTTTTGGTTCAAACTTAAGGTAAGTTGAGATTTTCTAGGCTCTTATTTGAAGTGTTTATGTTGGTAATTACTTAATTAAGGGGTATTGGGTTCCGTATGAATGAGATGATGATAATTTAGGTAGGTACCAGCTCCATGCTATGGAAAATTAATATCTTATTTGTTGACTGATAATTGTGTGACTGTTAGCATAATTTTAGACCTGTTGACTAAGTAGGATTCATATTTCGTTTCATCTAATAAATTTTGTAGCCATAATTTTACTGTTCCTATAAGCGTTCTTTCTATATATCTTGGTGTCTCTATCATTACTATTTTGTTATCTATTAATTGTTTTGATATATATCCTATCCATAATTGGATTGTTTTATTTATATCTGCTACACAGCCTAAATCTAAAAAATCATGTTGTCCAGTTATTGGTTTAGGCGTCCATCTTTTATTTAATTTTTTATCCATGTAGTTTTTTCTCTATTATATTGTTCATAGTTAACGATGGATGATTTTGTCATACCATGAACATGATCCATGTTATATTAGCTAAACTGTGACTCGTATTTTCTCAGTTTATCTTTCACTTGCTTTCATTTATTGATATGGATCTAGTTTTGGATGTTTATGTTGGATAGAGATTCTTGTGCTGGAACATTTCATAGACTTTCATGTAAATAGACACTGTGAATCGCATTTGGTATGCATGGATTTTGATGTTACTGGTGCTACTTCTTTAAAAAAAAATCGCATTTGGATTTTGATGGATGTCACACTTAATCCCTTTGCACATCGGGGAGGTTAAAATATGTGTAGCTAATTGATATTTGGGCTAATTCATGCATTCTATCGTATGTTCAATTCTAACATGTATTGTATTTTAGCGGTATTTTAAAAAATAGAGGCATCCTTTACAGTGCCATCTGTCTCTTTGGTCTTCTATCTCTTGCACATAAAACAACTTGGAATATTATGGCTTCATCCACTTGCGCTTGACCATACCCAAGTTGAATCATGTTTTGATACTGATTGTTGACACCCAATTTTGACCGACCTTTAGCAAGTTTAAAAATGCTATTCGATTAAATACGTATTTTTTAAAAATATATCGAGTTTAAAATTTTAATCAATTTTGTCTAAAAAAATATGATATATTTAGTATGCATGTTTTATAAAAATTATTGTAAATACTATTAAAATGTTTTAAAATTATTAGTAAAACTCAAAATAATTCAAATGTTTTAAAAAAAAAATTTAGTTGTAGTATTTTAGTTGGATAGCATTTCTTTAAATTCCCTTTAAATCATTTAAATTTTAGTCGATTTTATTCTAAATCCTTTCAATTCTAACCACTCCAATTCAAATTCTCATTGCAATTCTAGCCATTTCTATTGCAATTTTAGCCAACGCATTCCAATTTTCAGATTTCCAATTCCAATTAAT
>JAJOOH010007378.1:0-30466 GCA_029582605.1 Solanum gracilifrons | reverse complement strand
AGGATCTTGGTGGAATTTTGGAGAGGGCTTAGAGAGTGTTTTTGAAGTTAAAAAAAATGACTAAGTATGGGACATATCCCCTTTTTATAAAAAAAAACATCCCCACCACTTAGCCTCAAAAAAAGAAAAAAAAAGCTCACTGGAAATTGCAAATCCGCACAGACAAGTTTTACGAAAATGGTCATAACTCCCTCATCCTAACTCGGAATGAGGTGAAACCAAGTGCGTTGGAAAGCTAACTAAAAGAGCTTTAATTTAATAGGTTGTGGCCCTTCCAGTTCCTTGTTTTCTAAGAGATATGCCCTTTTAATGTTGACCCTCCAAATCGCATTTTTGTGATTTTCGAATTTTGATACGGTTGCTCTAAAATTCGGGTTAGACCCATCACCCACTCAATTTGACCCCATGAATAAGAATATGAAGTGGAATTTCCAAAATCATGCACAGATTTTGAGATCTATGGAAATTACAATTATAGGTGTTTCCGAAGCACATTTTCGGGCATTTTTGGGGTCGTTTCATGTAGGGTTAAGGGTTTAGGATTTAGAGTTTGGGGTTTAGGATTTAGGGTTTAGAATTTAGGGCTCAGGATTTAGGGTTAAGGTTTAGGGTTTAGTGTTAGGGTTTAGGTTTAGGATTTAAGGTTTAGGGTTTAGAGTTAAGGGCTTTGAGTTTAGGGTTTAGGTTTATGTTTAGGGATTAGGATTAAGATTTAGGGCTTAATGTTTAGGGATTAGGATATAGAGTTTAGGGTTTAGGGTTTTGAGTTTGGATTTAGGTTTTAGAGTTTATGTTTGGGGCTTGGGATTTAGGGTTGTTAGGGTTAGGAGTTTAGGATTTAGGGTTTATGGTTTAGGGTTTACATTTTAGGTTTAAGGTTTAGGGTTTAGGGTTAGGGTTTAGGGTTTCGGGTTTAGGATTTAGAGTATAGGGTTTAGGGTTCCAAGTTTAGGGTTTAGGTTTTTTTTTTTGTTTTTATTTTATTTTATTAGAACGACCCTTGAAGGGGTCAGGGGCTTAGCTACACCCCCAGGCCTTAACATAGAGAAAAAGTAAAAGCTAAACAGAGGGGGACATAAACCTTACCTCCCCTTAATGGTGGAATAAAAGTCGGTAGCCTACTAAGTAACCTTAGTAGGTTCTCCAACTCTTCCCCAAACTAGTTAAGAACCTATCATCTAAGCACCTCAATGAGAGGACTCCTCTCGATACAAAGAATCTAGGAAATCATAAATGAGGGAGACTCTTCCTTTACAAGCAAAAGACTAAACAAAAATCTTTCCTATCAAGGGGTAGTCTCTATGTAGATGACAGAAGATCATGCAAAAAAGAGGGCCCGAAGAGGTTCTGGCTTCTTCATAGGACCTCTAGGCTGTGAAGAATTAAGGTGGTTCCTTAATTGGGTTTAGGGTTTAAGGTTTTGGTTTTAGGGTTTTAGGTTTAGAGGTTTAGGGTTAAAAAGTTAGGGTTTAGGGTTTGTAGATTTATATTTTATGGTTTAGGGTTTAGGGTTTAGTGTTTAGGGCTTAGGGTCTAGGGGTTTTGGGTTATGGTTTAGGGTTAGAGTTTAGGGTTTAGGGTTTAGTGTTTAGAGTTTATGATTTATGATTTAAGGTTCCAGATTAATGGTTTAGGGTTAGGGTTTAGGGTTTAGGGTTTAGGGACTAGAGTTTAAAGTTTAGGATTTAAGGTTTAGGGTTTAAGGTTTAGAGTTTGGATTTATGGTTTAAAGTTAAGGGTTAGGGTTTTGGGTTTAGGGTTTAGGGTTTAGGGTTTAGGGTTTAAGGTTTAGGGTTTAGGGTTTAGGGGTTAGGGTTTGGGGTTTAAGGTTTAGGGTTTAGGGTTAGAGTTAAGGTTAAGGGTTTAGAGTTTTGGAATTAGGGTTTAGGGTTTGGGGTTTAGGTTTGGGGATTAGGGTTTATGGTTTAGCAGGTTTAGGGATTAGGGTTTATGGTTTAGCAGGTTTAGCATTTAGAGTTTGGGGTTTAGGTTTAGGGTTTAGGGTTTATGGTTTTGAGTTTAGGTTTTGTGTTTAGGGTTTAGGGTTTAGGGTCTAGGTTTTTAGGTTTAGGGTTTATGGTGTAGGGTTAAGGGTTTATGATTTAGAGTTTGGGGTGTAGGATTTAGTGTTTAGAATTTAGGGCTCAGGATTTAGGGTTAAGGTTTAGGGTTTAGTGTTACGGAGTAGTGTTTAGGGTTTAGGATTTAAGGTTTAGGGTTATGCCTTATGGTTTAGAGCGAAGGGCTTTCAGTTTAGGGTTTAGATTTAGGTTTAGGGATTAGCATTAGGATTTAGGGATTAAGGTTTAGGGATTAGGATATAGATTTTAGGGTTTAGGGTTTAGGGTTTTGAGTTTGGATTTAGGTTTTAGAGTTTAGGTTTGGGGTTTAGGGTTTTTAGGGTTAGGAGTTTAGGATTTAGGGTTTATGGTTAAGGGTTTACATTTTAGGTTTAAGGTGTAGGGTTTAGGGTTTAGGATTTAGAGTTTAGGGTTCCAAGTTTAGTGTTTAGGGTTTAGGGTTTAGGGTTTAGGGTTTAGGGTTTAGGGTTTAGAGTTTAGGGTTTAGGGTTTAGGGTTTAAGGTTTAGGGTTTAGGTTTTAAGGTTTAGGGTTTAGGGTTTTAGGTTTAGAGGTTTATGGTCAAAAAGTTACGGTTTAGGGTTTATAGATTAATATTTTATGGTTTAGGGTTTAGGTTTTAGAGTTTAGGGTTTAGGGACTCGGGTTTTTGGGTTTATGGTTATGGTTTAGGGTTAGAGTTTAGGGTTTAGGGTTTAGGGTTTAGAGTTTAGAGTTTATGATTTATGATTTAAGGTTTAAGATTATTGGTTTAGGCTTAGGGTTTAGGGTTTAGGGTTTAGGGACTAGGGTTTAAAGTTTAGGATTTAGGGTTTAGGGTTTAAGGTTTAGAGTTTGGATTTATGGTCTAGAGTTAAGGGTTAGGGTTTAGGGTTTTTTTTTTTTTTTAATGACCCTTGAGGGGTCATGGGGTTAGCAAAACCCCCAGTCCTTAGCATAAAGAAAGCAGAAAATACAAGGAGGGGGGCATAAACCTAACCTCCAAACCTTAGGTTGTTCAGTAGTCGACCTACCTAAAAGGTTAGTCAACTCATCCCCATACAAAAAAGGTGAACCAAGAAACTAAGCACCTAAGAGAGGACTCCTCTCAATACAAAGAATCTAGGAATCGTAAATAAGGGAGACTCTCTCCTTACATCAACAAAAGAAATGCTATACCTATTCAAAAGAGCTATGCTTTTAAACCATACCTAGGTTGAAATGATTTGAATCCACTCAAGGTGGTTCTTTGATCCTCTTGATTTTTCTTCTTCTGAAACTTGCCATCTCGATCATTTCCAATTGATAGTATGCTCTTGCTTCTTTTGGTAGTTGTTCACTGTTGCAATATATTTGTGGGCATGTAATTTTGTGACTTAGCTTTGATAGGGAATCGGCCACATAATTGGCTTCCTTGAAGGTGTGTTTGCATCTAAAATTGTGTGTTTGTCTGATGAGTTGTTGGAGCTGCTGTAGCTGTGTGTTAATACTCCATGGAGGTTTGGCTTTCAGCGTGATCCATTCCACTAGTAGTTGCGAGTCCAGTTCCAAAGGAACGCTCTTGTAGCCTTGTTGGAGTACCCATGTCATGCAAAATATGGTTGCTCCTATTTCAGCTTGGTTATTGGTGCCTTCCCCCAAAGGTGTAGCAAAAGCTAATAAAATTTCTCCATCTTGGTCCCTTAGGATACTACCTACTCCAATTCTGCCAGGGTTGCTTATTGCACTGCCATCCGTGTTGATTTTGACCCATCGAGCTGGAGGTTTTATCCACTTGACGAGAATCACTTTGGTGTCATGAGTACAATTTACACCCAGCTGAAACAATTCCTTCCAGTTTGAAGGCCATTTGATTTGGGGAAAAATAGTGTGCATTAGTTTGTAGTTGTCCTTGTTGATTGCATATTTGACCCTACTAGCATTGGACGATTTGCCTCCATATTTACTAGCGCAACGATTCTTCCAAAGGTTCCAACAAATGAATATTGGTGTAGCTTGTAGTAGTAGCTTGTGTGCTGCATTGTTGTACTTAGCTGACCACCATTGCATAATGAGCTGAGACAGTGAACTATGATCTGTTATGATTCCAGCAGCAATAGCAAAGCTTTTCCACACGTAGGTAGCAAAATGTCCATTGTTGAAGATGTGTTCGATGTTGTCTAGCCCTGGCATGTAACTACAACAAAAAAAATTTGTTCGCTCATTGCCAAAGCTGATTAGTTTTTCGTTAGTAGGAAGTTTACAACGTAATGTTCTCCACGAAAGGAAAGAAATTTTAAAAGGAATACTCTTGTGCCAAATGAATGTATTGAACATCGTCTTGGTCCTCTTCTCCCTAATCTCATTCCATGCAGAAGAGCATGTAAACATTCCATCACTGTTGAGTTTCAAGATGGCTTGGTCAGGGATATCTTGCTGAATATAGAGCTTTGTGGACAGTATGTCAGCGAGGTAGTTGCTAGGAGCTTGTTGAGTGAGCATGTTCAAGTTCCATTGTCCCTCGATCCAAAATTCTGACACAGCGATGTTGTTAAGTCTATTGCTGTCGGAGGAGAACTGAGCAAGGGGTCTAACACCAAGCCAATTGTCCCACCAAAATGAGTAATTGCCTGAGTTGAGTTTCCATAGAATGTGCTCCTCAACCTTATGTTTATTATGCATCAGATGTTTCCATGTCAAGGATTCTCCTGTGTCCCATTTCTTGCTAATAGGATTGGATCTTTGGCAATACTTAGCCTTCAAAAAAACTCCCCAAAGGGTTTGTTTGGATCTAAAACACCACCATTATTTGTATTGGAAAGCCTTGCATACATCCTTAAGATTTCTCATGCCAAGTCCTCCTTCATCATAAGGAAAGCTTACGTTTTTCCAAGAAGGCCAATGGTATTTTTTTTCTTCTCGTTTCTCCATCCCCAGAAGAAGTCAGCCATGATACTTTGAACCTGTTTTAGGACAGTAACAGGAGGGGTCACTGCTGATAAGAGGTGGATAGGTAGAGATTGTAACACATGTTTGACTAAAATTGCTCGACCTCCATAGCTCAACAATCTTGTGTGCCAACCTGTAATTCTGCATAACACTTTGTTAATAAGATCAGAAAAATAAATAATTCTTGGCCTACCAACAAATAAAGGGTAGCCAAGATAAGTAAGAGGGCCCTCTTTCTGTTTGAAACCAGTGATCCTCTTGATCCTATCCTTAGTGCTATTGAAGGCACTAGTATGGAGCATAAAGTGACTTTTGTCACTGTTAATAAGTTGGCCTGAGGTTTCTTCATAAGTCTTCAGGGTTTGCATAATAAGCATAAGAGTTTTCTGCCTTCCTGAAGTGAAGAGTATAATATCATCCACCAAGCTTAAGTGGTTCACTTGGGGACCTCTTGGTTCCATGTAAAAGCCAAAGTAATCCGGATTGCTGTGGAGTCTGTTTAAAGATCTGGACAAGACCTCTATACCTAAAATAAATAGGGCCGAGGATAATGGATCACCTTGCTTGAGACCTCTGGTGGAGTGAAAGAAACCATGTCTTTTGCCATTGACGATAATAGAATACCAATTTTTAGCCATGATCCTCCAAACCATATCAATAAAGACCTCATCAAACCCCATTCTTCTTAACACCAAACATATATAGGACCAAGAGACCCTATCATATGCTTTGGCCATGTCTAATTTAATAATGACATTGCTCCCAATATTAGGTTTCTTAATCTGGTGAATGATCTCTTGTGCCAGCATAATGTTTTCTGATATGCTTCTCCCTTTGACAAATCCAGATTGGTTAAGAGAAACCAAGTTAGGTAGAATAGGACTAATTCTAGAGCTTACTATTTTAGATATGATCTTGCTAGTAAAGTTGCTAAGACTGATAGGCCTGAATTTAGTAAGTTTATTGGGGTTGTTCACCTTAGGAAGAAGAACAATGCAAGAGTGAGAAAAATATTTGGGAATCGTTTGACCACAAAAGAATGCATGGATGACACTCAAGGAGGTCATTCTTGATAATATGCCAACATTTTTGAAAGAAATAACCATTCATCCCATCCGGACCAGCTGCAGAATTAGGATTCATAGAAAAAACCACTTCCTTCAACTCTTCCAGGTTAGGCATGATAGTCAGACTATTATTCTGCTCCTGAGTGACTACCTTAGGGATACACTCCAATGCACCCTCATTGATGAGTTTGTTTTCCCCTGTAAATATTTCCTGGAAATGGTCACAGGCAGCTTCAGCAATAATATCATCACCTTGTATCCATTCCCTATCTCCCCTGCTAAGCTTGTGAATGAATAACTTCCTTCTTCTTCCCCTTATCAGAGAGTGGAAGTATTTTCTGTTGCAATCACCCTCTTTGAACCAATGTAATTGAGTCTTTTGTTTGAACATGGAATCTTTTATCTTCAAAAATCTGATATACTCTGTATTTAGTTCATGAAGAATAGTCATGTTGGTGTCACTGGGCTCTTGAATCAGATTCTGCTCAGCAGTTCTGACCCTCTCTTCATACTCTCTGACATTAGTGAAAATGTCCCAAAATTCCTCTCTGGACTAGCTGCTAAGAGTGTTGGATAACCTTTTCAATTTCTGATGAAATATCCACATGTTGTTACCCTCTACAGTCCTATCCTAGCATGCCTTGACTATGTCAAGAAACATAGGTTGGTCAGCCCAACAATTAAGGAACTTAAAATATTTTATAGGATCTTCCTCTCTAGGAGTCATTTCCATCAGTAGGGGGCAGTGATCTGACCCTACAAATGGCAAATGAGTGATGGTAGTCTAAGGCATCTTTTCCAGCCAAGCATCAGTAACTAGAGCTCTGTCCAGCCTTTTCTAAACTCTTTGGTGTATCACTCTGTTGTTGGACCAAGTATATTTTTGTCCATTGAAGCCTAAATCCACAAGACCACAAGCTTAAATAACAACAATGAATTCTAAACTTTTCCTCATGTTGTAGGGAACTCCTCCCAGCTTTACTTCAATAGAGGTAATAACATTATAATCATCCACAGAACACCAAGGTTTGTTAGCTTCAGCAGCATGAGATAACATTATGTCCCATAAAGATCTTCTACGATGATCTTTAGATTTGGCATACACAAAGGTAATGTTGAAATGAGTCTGAAGTTCATTATAGCCAATGTCACAAGTAGTTTGCTGCTCATCCTCTTCTAGTATTACACAATCAATGTCCATGTTCCAAAAAAACCAAATTGTGCCATTGCAATTACTCACAGCATGCTCCATAGCTAGTTGGTTTTTGAAATTTTGAATATGAGTAATGTTTGATAATGGTTCGAGGATGGCAATGATAGAGAGTTGATGCATGTTCTTTAGTATTTTGATTCTTTCAATTACACCTTGAGTGTTGATCCCCCTCACATTCCATATAATTGTACTAATCGTTGGGATGATCTGGAGGTAAACAATCTGGTATTTGGTCTGCCAGCAGTGACAGTGTTGATATCCTGGTTTTTGAAATGGAATTTATCATGATGTATGCCTCTAGGGGATAATCCCTGCTTATTAGTCACCTGTTGAATTTCATCTGCCAAACTTTGATCCGAGTGAGGACTGAAAGCTCTAATCAGTAGCTCACTAGTCTCATCATCCTCATCAGGGTCCCTGAGGGATTGATTATCCACATCAAGTTCATTTTCTGAGTTGTCAACAACGTATTCATCAATTAAAGGGCCCTTATTCAATTGACAGTTTTCAGACCCTTTATCTGGAGGGACAGTAATAGGAGGAGTCATGTATTGTGCTCTTAGAGGAGTGATATCCATGCCCAATTGGTCATCAACCATAATAAACTTCTTACAAACTTCCCCTTCCTTGTGTTGTTTTTCCTGTTGATCACTATTTTGTTGTGTGTTCTGTCTCTTTTTAGCAGCTTCTCTCTTTTTCTTGCTAGGTTTGTTCTTGCTTTTGGGAATGTTGTCTTGGTTACTGGTACTTGCTTTGTACCCCATATCTTTTGCCATGGAGCCTTTATTGTGTTCACCTGCAGGTCTGTCTTCCACTTGTTGTTTTTCCTTGTTTTTTCCAGTATCACCATGTTTACCTGCTCCTGATTGTTCTTGTTGATGTACCTTCTGCTGATTTGACTTAGGATGTTGGACTGTAGTGGTAGCAGGAGTTCTAGGGTCTGGATTATGGTCAAAGTGTGTACCCTCATGCAGAACATAATTCAAATTTCCCCCTTTGGACCCCCCTTCATGCAAGTTAGTGAGTCTCTCCTGACATCCCCCATCCATCCCTCCTTCAACTTCAACAATGCCATTAAGATAGGAAGTATTGGGGCTTATGGGAATTGGGAGCTTTGAGTCAATACCTGTGCTCTTGTTATTTGTTTGGTTTCCCGTTTGCATGGCCTGTTCTTTTTTATTGTGGTCTGTTTCAGACCTACTTTGTGTTCCTTGTGGTGTTTTCCTTTCATTGTTTCTATGTCCCTGAATTTCTTCAGTCTGCTTTCCCTGCATGTTAAGGTTAATAAAAGAATTATGTTTAGGAATGTTGTTTATACCTGTTTGTTGAGCTGTGGGTTGTGGTTGTCCTTTTGACACTTTGTTATGTGGTGAGGTTGGCCTCCAAACTGCCTTCTGTGTTTTCTCTTCCTGTGGTTTATTGTTTCTTCTTCTTGAAACTTGCCATTCTTCCTCCTTTTGTTGTTCAGTTGGTTGTTGGTTGCTCCCTTCCTTGGTGTATTGGTGTTGTTGTTCCTCATGTTCCCTTGGCCTAACTTGTCTGTGATCATTTCCTTGTTGCCCTTGTTCACCCTTATTTATGCTTTCCATTTCTGCTCCTAACTCTTTTCTTCGTTTGAAGTCCTCATCCCTTATTTCGAAATTATAATCCCCTATCATGTGACCTTGATGTTTGCAGTTTGCACAGTAAGGAGGAATATTTTCATATTCAATTGGTTGCCATCTCCCTATAGTGAGATCTTCATCATCCAAACCAATCAAAACATGTCGAGGTCTAGCCTTGGTGAGGTCTACTTGGACTTTTACCTTGGCCATACTAGCTCTAGTTCGTTTAATGGAGGCTATATCTAAATATAAAACTTTGCCCACAGACTCCAGCAAAGGAGTGATGAATTCCTTCTTGAAGCAGTGCCATGGTAGGCCTGGCAACAGTACCCATATAGGAACAATGTGTGTTTCTTCTTCAAGTCTAAAGTTGGGAGTCCAAGCTTGTATTCTCATGAGTTTGCCTTCAATGGTCATTCTTTGTTGTGTCCATACAGTATTATAGTCCAATTCATTTTCCAAATCAATAAACACATGTCTAGCATTATAATGAGCAATATTGACTCCCCCATTCAGCTGATTTTGTAGGATAAAGCTCTTCCTGATGAGTTCTATCTTTGGCATAGTGGTACTGAATTTACCTATAAGGGTAAATTTACAGTCCACAGCTAATTTTTTCATGAAGTCATCCATATCGTAGATCACAGCAGGTTGGCCATGTTTAGTAGTATGCCTGGGGGAACAAGTTCTATAGAAGTAGTTTGTGTAGCATGAATTTTCCTGAGCCTAGTAGCTAGAGTCTGCACCACAGTGTAAGGAGCAGGCTCTATATTCTGATTTTGTTTGGTATTTTGGTTCTCGTTAGGATTGCTTGGCTCTTTGGATTGGATGCCCTGATTTATTTGTTGACTCTTCTGATTGGGGCTGGTATGTTTATCAAAATTGCTAGAAAGTTTAGGGAAGTCATTATGATATTTATTTGGTTCAACATTCCCTCCTTGATCAGATGGTTGAGATAAATTTTTATCTCTCACACTATTTTGTTGTCGATTAACCTGTTGTTGGGTTTCAGTGTCTCCCTTACCTTTTTCCTATTCATTCCTCATAACATTCTTTTTCCCATTTGCATTGTCATTCAGATGGACATCACTACTACTCAAGTTAACCACCTTTCTACTAGAGTTAGGGTAAGAGGACTTACCTGCCTGAGTGTTCTCCACGCTTGGGTTTTTGCTTAATGAAGTTGTATTTGTTTGTTGCTATTCCTGCATATAGCCATGATCAAGTTCATTATTATACTTAGGAGTCTTACCTGGTCTTTGCTATCCTTCATTGCTGGGAATTGTGTCCATTGGTTTCACTCCAAATGAGAAATGTGATGAACTCTCCACGGCAATGACTCCCAAATTAGCGGAACTTGTATTGTCCTGCTGATAATTTTGATCCTGGTATAGTCGCGTAGCTACATGTATAGATGCCAATCCTATTTTTTGTTTCTTTATAGCATTGTAGTCTTGTTTTTTACCATTATGCCCTGCCTGATCATGGGAAGACATCTCTTGTTGTTGTGCTTCAATTCTGCAGTTGAGTTCTTCAAGCTCATTTTGTGGATTGGTTGTAGTATTTTTGAAACTCGTTTGAATCTCCTTCTGGCTGTGTTCCTGAGCTAAATTGGTGGATATGTTGATCAGGTGGATCTCCTCATCCAACATACAATTGCCCCTAGTGGCGCCGTCGTCACCATCGACTGCTTGCTCACCGGAGTTCATGTCGCCGGTGATTTGACCGGCCATTTTACTTGAGATTGTAGTGAGATGTACCTCTTCACCAGGTGAACAATCCCTGGTGGTCAAATCGCCATGAAATTGGTGGGAACTTGGAAGAATCTGAATGCGCAGCTCAGGTGAAGTTGCGGCGAGTTTCCCAGAAATTGCCTCATCAGATCTCGCAATTGGCGCGATGGAATCATGTGATTTTTGAGTATGTTGTAGCCTTTGATTAGTAGAATCAATCCCAGTAAATAGTTTTTGATGATTCAGCTTATCGCAATCTGGGGAAATAATTTTCTAAACCCCTTCCAGCTCTGTTTCAGAAATTGCGATATTCATCGCCTCTGTATTTCGCGAATTCGTGGTGTTGTAGGATGAATTAGATTGTGGTTCTTGGTGGGTTTTGTTCGTTTCCTCAGAGCGCCTCAAATAGCTTTGGTCCGGCGGCCTGAAAAGGTTCACCGGCGGCGCACGCGCCATTCTAGCTGGTGAACTAGCCGTTGGAACTGTAGCAGTTGTGCAGATTTTTGAGAGAGTCCCGCGAAGAGAGAGAAAAAAATTGGGAAATGGGAAAGGGATGGGGTTTAGGGTTTAAGGTTTAGGGTATAGGGTTTAGGGTTTAAGGTTTAGGATTTGGGGTTTAAGGGTTAGGGTTTAGGGTTACAGTTAGGATTTAGGGTTTAAAGTTTTGGAATTAGGGTTTAAGGTTTGGGGTTTAGGTTTAGGGATTAGGGTTTATGGTTTAGCAGGTTTAGCATTTAGGGTTTAGGGTTTAGGGTTTGGGGTTTAGGTTTAGGGATTAGGGTTTAGGGTTTAGCATTTAGGGTTTAGAATTTATGGTATAGGGTTTAGGGTTTAGGATTTTTAATTTAGGGTTTATGCTTTATGGTTTAGGGTTTATGGTATAGGATTTAGGGTTTAGGTTTTTGGGTTTAGGGTTTTTTTTATTTTTTATTGAATGACCCTTGAGGGGTCAGGGGCTGAGCAACACCCCCAGGTCTTATCATATATAGAAAAAAAATATTATATAAATAGGGGGACATGTACCTTACCTCCAATCCTATGGTGGGTCCGCAATCGACCTACCTACTAAGTTAGTCGACTCAACCCTATATAATATGAGATATTACTAAACTAAGCACCTAGAGAGGACTCCTCTCTTAATACAAAGTCACTAATAATGCATAAGTAAGGGAGACTCTCCCCTTACACGAATTGAAACTAAGCCTAATCCAACTATTATACCAAAGCATATTATTTTGAAAAGTAACTCATGAAACAATTAAGGCAATAGTATGAAAGTCTACATGTGCCTATTTGGTATACTGTAATGTTCAACTTGTAAGGAGACTGAAATATGTCTTTGTACTTCTACGTATTGGCTTCCTGTCTTGCTGGAGATTTAATCACGGTGGTTTTTTGATCATTTTCAACTTTTTACTTTTGAAATTTTGGACCCCCATTTTCTCCAATAGATAGCTTCCTTTTATTACATGGGGTAGTTGAAGTTGAGTGTAATAATGTTGCACAATATCTTGTTGATGACTATGTTTGGACAACAGATCTGATGTACCATTAGCTTCCCTGTAAATATGAATACACTGGAAAAAAACACAATGTTTAGCAAGCATCTGTAAGTCCTGTATGTACGCATGAATCCTCCAAGGAGGTACAACAACCTCTAAGAGCCATTTGGTTAGTAATTCAGAATCAACTTCTAATATGACATTAGTGTAACCATGTTGTATACACCAGTTTAAACCATAACATGCTGCATGTACTTCAGCTTGATTATTTGTCCCTTCACCTAAAGGTACAACAAAGGCATAGATTATGACCCCTTGTGCATCTCTCAGGATGCCTCCCCCTCCAATTTTCCCCGGATTATGCAAAGCACTACCATCCGTATTCAACTTATATCTATTAGGAGGAGGATGTTTCCACATAACTATATTAACTCTTATCTCCTGTTTACATTTGTCAATATAATCCACTACTGCTGGCCATATTACAGGCTATTGAAAGTAAGGAAAAACAAAGGTAAGAAGTAAAATCATGTATTTGAGAATCAAATTTTTAAATTTGAGGATACTGGATTTCTTTCCTCCATATTTAACTGAACACCTATTTTTCCATAGGTTCCAGCATAGTACTATAGGAAGAGTTTGTAGAATAATCTTGTGAGCTTCATTTTTCCTTGTAATACCACTCCACTGCATTAGATAATTGCTCAGTGTGTTCTGCTGCAGACTGATTCCCATGTTACTGGCAAAGTATTTCCATATATTAGCTGCAAAATGGCCTTGAATCAAAATGTGGTCCACTTCATCCCAACCCTGCTAAATACAGCAGTAGCATTTCACAGGCTCCACCCCAAAAGATGCTAAAGTTTCATTTGTTGGTAGTTTATATCTTAGTGCTCTCCAAAGTAGAAAGGACATTTTGAAAGGAATATGCCTATGCCAAATTTGAGAGTTAATTACTGCAGTACGCTTCTTTTTCCTGCAAATTTCCCATCCTGCTGTACAGGTGAAGTTTCCAGATTCTGTAAGCTTCCAAACTGCACTGTCTTGAACACCCTGCACAAACAAGACATTAGTATTTAAAATGGATGGAATAAGAAGAGATGGGACCTGTTGCCTCAATTTCCTTTCATTCCATTTGCCATTTACTAAGAATTGTGCAACAGTAGCATTGTTGAGACTAGATATAGAAGGAGTATAATTAGCTAGAGCACCCCCTCATATCCAATCATCCCACCAAAAAGAGCAACTTCCAGAATTGATTTTCCAACCAATATGCTCTTCCACAATGATTTTTTTCCTCGTCATATATTTCCACATCAGGGACTGGCCATTGTCAGACTTCTTTACTACTGGATGTGCTCTTTGACAGTATTTGGATTTGAGAAATTTTCTCCACAGGGAGTCCTTAGACCTGAAAGTCCACCATTGTTTGTATTGTAACGAGGTGCAAATATCAGTGAGTCTTCTTAGCCCTGTACCTCCTTCTGTACAAGGTAGGCTCATGGTGTCTAGAGATGCCCAATGATAATTTCTTTTATCCAAATCTCTTCCCTAGAAGAAGTCTGCAATAATGGCATCAATGTATTTAATAGTAGTGCTTGGATAGGAAATTGCAACCATAGTATGTATAGGTATAGATTGCAATGCATGTTTGATCAAAGTAATTTTGTCCCCAAAACTAAGTACCCTTTCCTGCCAACCACACATTTTTTTAGAGACCTTCTCCACTAAATGTGAATAATAAATGATCCTTTGTATACCAATATAAAGAGGGCATCCTAAATAAGTAATAGGACTAATCTTCTGGGAAAAATTAGTATCATCTTGAATGGTATGAATAATGTCCTATGATGTCTGGAACCATGAAGTGACTCTTTGCTTTGTTAATAAGCTGACCAGAGGTATGTTCATACTACCCTAAATTGTCCATAATAAGCTTAAGGAAATGTCTGTCAGTGGAAGCTTAAGGGTCTCCTTGCTTAAGTCCTCTAGTGGAGTGAAAGAATCCATGCCTATGACCATTAATGATAATAGAATACCAATTGTTACTCATTATTCTCCAAACTAAATAAATAAAAATCTCCCCAAATCCAAACTTCCTTAAAACCAAACATGTGAATGACCAAGACACCCTGGCATATGCCTTAGTCATATCAAGTTTGATAACCACATTATTTCCTGTATTGGGTTTTTTGATACCATGAGTAATTTCTTGTGCAAGCATGATACTTTCTGTAATACTTCTCCCTCTTACAAAGCCAGACTGATTATCTGATAATAATAGGGGAAAAATAGTAGCCAATCTCATGCTCAAAATTTTAGAAATTATCTTATTGGTAGAGTTACTAAGGCTGATAGGTCTAAGGTCAGTGAATTTAGTAGGTTGTTCAGTTTTTGGAATCAAAACCAAACATGCATGGGACATGAACTTAGGCATAATGTTACCACAGAAGAAAGATTGAACAACTGCCAGTAAATCTTCTTTAATGATATTCCAACAAACATGATAAAATTTTCCTCCTATACCATCCGGACCTGCTGCTGAACTTGGGTTCATAGCAAACACAACTTGTCTAAGTTCCTCTATATTAGGCATTGCTTTCATCCTCTCATTCTGTTCATGAGTGACTACTGATGGAATAAGCTGAAGAATACTTTCATCTATTCTCTCATACTTACCAGTGAACATTTGTTGATAATAATCACATGTTACCTGTGCTATTTTTTCCTCCCCCTGTATCCATACCCCATTTTCAGTACAGATTTTATGTAAAAATAACCTCCTTCTTCTACCTCTCATCAAAGCATGAAAGTATTTAGTGTTGGCATCACCATCCTTAAACCATTGTAATCTTGTCTTTTGTTTAAGAATAGCTTCTTCCATTTTCAAATACCTAATGTAGGTGCCAGTCATCTGATGTAGTTTCTACCTAACAGCTTCACTGTTGTTTGTCATAAGCTCTTCTTCAGATTTCCTGATAGTGTCCTCAAATTCCTTAACCTCAGTAAAGATATCACCATACTCTCTTTTAGACCAGTTGCTAAGTGTTGATGTGACTCTTTTCATTTTCTGATGTAATCTCCATATCGGATTGCCAGTAACTCCCTTTTCCCAGCACTGTTGGACTACTGGACTGTTTTCAAGAAAGTGACATTGTCAACCAAAAAATGTAGGAACTTGAAATATTTGATATGACTCTTTGTAACACTATTCATTTCCATCCACATAGGACTATGATCAGAACCAACAAAAGATAAATTTTCAATGGTAGTTTGTGGCATAACCTCTAACCATTTATCATTAACCATTGCCCTATCTAATCTCTTCCAAACTCTAGCTTCTGCAACCCTTTTATTGCACCATGTGAATGATAACCCTGTGTATCCTAGATCAGTCAATCCACATTCCTCTATAACTTCAATAAATTCAAAGCTCTTATTCATATCGTAAGGTATTCCCCCAAGTTTCTCCTCAATAGAGGTGATAACATTAAAATCACCAATTGTACACCAGGGTAAATCCATATTAGCATAAAAATTGAGCCTGTCCCACAAAGGTCTCCTCATATATTCAGGGTTTGGGGGTTAGAGGTTAGGGTTTTTTTATTTATTTATTTAATGACCCTTGGGTGGGTCAGGGGCTGAGCAACACCCCCAGGCCTTATCATTTATAAAAACAAATTATAGAACGAGGGGGACAAATACCTTACCTCCAATCCTAAGGTGGGTCAAGAATCGACCTACCTACTAAGGTTAGTCGACTCCACCCTATACAATAAGATGTAATATTAAACTAAGCACCTAGAGAGGACTCCTCTCTTAATACAAAGTACTAATAATACATAAATAAGGGAGACTCTCCCCTTACAAGAAATTTAGATTTATGTCTAATCAAACTACTATACCTAAAGACATAGTAATTGAAAAATAATATCTCATGAATCAACTTATCTAGGGATTGTATGAGTCCTTCTTATAGCACTTGGTATATCATGAGTATTAATGAGATTCTCTCAAGTTTGTCACTATTAATTTCTTCACTATTGGCGTGAAAAACAAGTTGAACATCTTGTCTTCTTAAGAACTCCCTTAGCTGCAGATAACTCCTTCTTGTTGCGCTTGGTTTTGATTATCGAGTAATAGATGTTTGGCTATTAATTTACACAAGATACCATGCATGTTGTTATACTGTATGCTTCTGGAGAATTTCCACCACCATCAGGAGCTCATGTTCCTAATCAAACCAATCTAAGTTATTAAGCTAAGTTAAAGAGAGAAACAGAAAATCGAGGAAGTGTGTTGAAAATCAAGGAGGAATTTCATCCTTCTCAGTTTTTTTCTTCTGAAACTTTGAATTCCCATTTTCTCCAGAATATAACTTCCTCTAACTGCTTTTGGTAACTATGTTGGGGGTGTAATAATGTTGGATGATATCTTGCTTATGACTTTGTTTGGACAACAAGTCTGTTGTACTGTTGGCCTCTCTGTATGTATGAACACAGTGAACGTATGTACACTGTTTAGCAATGTCATGTAACGCCTGCACGAACCTGCTAAGCCTCCAAGGAGGATCAGAAATCTGCAAAAACCATTTGGTTAGTAATTCAGAATCCACTTCTAAAATGATGTTTTGATACCCATGTTGGATACACCAATTGAGCCCATAACTGGTAGCCTGTACCTCTGGCTGATTATTGGTCCCTTCACCCAATGGTTCACCCAATGGTATAGCAAATGCATAAACAACAATCTCATTCGAATCCCTCAAAATACCACCCCCTCCAATCTTTCTCGGGCTATTCAAAGCACTATCATCCGTATTCAGTTTATAATTAGAAATAGAGGAAGTTTTCCACCTTACTGAGATGACTCTAACCTCATGTACAACATGTTCTATCATGTTTACAACCTCTGTCCACTGAATATAGGGAAATACAGTTCTGAGAAGCTGAGACATGTCTTTATTAATCAAATATTTAACCCTGCTGATACTAGAAATCTTTCCCCCATACTTGGTTGAACACCTATTTTTCCATAAATTCCAGCATATAACTATAGGAATGGTCTGAATAATAATCTTGTGAGCTTCATTTTTAACTTGACTGCCACCCCAATTTAAAAGATAGCTACCCAGGGATGTCTGTTGTACAGTAATACCCAATGAATTTGAAAAAAAATTCCAGATATGTGCTGCAAAATGCCCTTGAATGAATATATGATCCACTTCATCCCATCCTTACTGATAACAACAAGAACATCTCATAGGTTCCACCCCAAAGGTCCCTAATTTCTCATTTGTTGGTAGTTTTTTCCTCAAAGCCCTCCAAAGGAGAAAGGACATTTTGAAAGGAATATGTCTATGCCAAATTTGAGAATTAAGATCGGTAGTGCTCTTCTTATTTCTGCAAATTTCCCAAGCTGATGTATAGGTGAATTTTCCAAATTCAGTATGTTTCCAGCTGATGGAGTTTTGGGTTTAAGGTTTAGGGTTTAGAGTTTAGGGTTTAGGATTTAGGGTTTAAGGTTTATTGTTTAGGGTTTAGGGTTTTGAGTTTAGGTTTTGTGTTAAGAGCTTGGGTTTAGGGTTTAAGGTCTAGTGTTTATGTTTTAGTGTTTAGGTTTAGGATATAAGGTTTAAGGTTTTGGATTTAGGGTTTAGTGTTTAGGATTTAAGGTTTAGGGTTTAGGGTTAGGGTTTAGGGTTTCGGGTTTGGGATTAGGGTTTAGGGTTTGGGATTTAGGTTTTAGGATTTAGGCCTTCGGGTTTAGAGTTAAGGGCTTTGAGTTTAGGATTTAGGGGTTAGGTTAGGGATTAGGATTAGGATTTAAGGTTTAGGGTTTAGGGATTAGGGTTTAGAGTTTAGGATTTAGGGTTTTGGGTTTTGGGTTTAGATTTTGGATTTAGGGTTTAAAGTTTAGGTTTGGGATTTAGGGTTTAGGGTTTAGGGTGTTTAGGGTTAGGATTTTAGGATTTAGGGTTTATGGTTTAGGGTTTATGATTTAGGTTTAGGGTTTAGGGTTTAGGTTTAAGGTTTAGGGTTTAGGGTTTAGCATTTAGAGTTTAGGGATTAGCGTTCCAAATTTATGGTTTAGGGTTTAGGGTTTAAAGTTTAGGATTTAGGGTTTAGAGTTTGGATTTATTGTTTAGAGTTAAGGTTTACGGTTAGGGTTTAGGGTTTAGGGTTTAAGGTTTAGGGTTTAGGGCTTAGGGTTCCAAGTTGAGGGTTTAGGGTTTAGGGTTTACAGTTTAGGGTTTAGTGTTTAGGGTTTAGGGTTTAGGATTTAAAGTTTAGGGTTTAGGGTTTAGGGTTTAGGATTTAGGGTTTTAAGTTTAGGGTTTTGGGTTTAGGTTGTAGGTTTTGGGCTTAGGGGTATGGGGTTAGTGTTTGGATTTAGGGTTTAGGGTTTAGGGTTTAGAGTTGAGTGTGTAGGATTTAGGGTTTAGGATTGAGGCTATAGGGTTTAGGGTTTAGAGTTTGGATTTAGGGTTTTTTTTTCTTAAAAAAAAAAAATTAATAAACCTTGGAGGGGTTAGGGGCTTAGCAACACCCCCAGGATTTAGGGTTTAGGGTTTAGGGTTTAGGGTTTAGGATTAAAGATTTAGGGTTTAGGGTTTAGGGTTTAGAGTTTAGGATTTAGGGCTTAAGGTTTAAGGTTTAGGTTTTAGGGTTTACATGTCAAGGTTTAGGGTTTTGGGTTTAGGAGTTTAGGGTTAAAGGGTTAGGGTTTAGGGTTTATGGATTAATGGTTTAGGGTTAAGGTTTAGGGTTTAGGGTTTAGGGTCTAGGGTTTTGGGTTTTGGGTTTTGGGTTTAGGGTTTATGGTTAGGGTTTAGGGTTTTCGATTTAGAGTTTAGGCTTTATGGTTTAGGGTTTAGGATTAATGGTTTAGGATTTTTTTTATTTTATTTTATTTTATTTGAACGACCCTTGGGGGGGTCAGGGGCTTAGCAACACCCCCAGGCCTTAACATAAATAAAACCAAACAAAATACACTGAGGGGGACATAAGCCTAACCTCCAATCCTATGGTGGTTCATTAGTCGACCTTCCTACTCAGGATAGTCAACTTATCCCCATTCTAAAAAGGAAAATCTAGAAACTGAGCACCTAAAAGAGAGGACTCCTCTCGATACAAAGAATCTAGAAATCATAAATAAGGGAGACTCTCCATTTACAATTTGACAAAATAAAACTCTAGCCTTATTCAAAAGAGCTATGATTTTCAATCATAGCTAGGTTGAAAAAGTTTGAATTCAACTCAAGGTGGTTCTTTGATCCTCTTGATTTTCCTTCTTCTGAAACTTGCCATTTCGATCATGTCCAGTTGATAATAGGCTCTTGCTTCTTTTGGTAGTTGCTGGCTGTTGCAATATATTTGGGGACTAGTAAGCTTGTGACTTTGCTTTGATAAGGAGTCGGCCACAAAGTTAGCCTCTCTGAAGGTGTGTTTGCATCAAAAGTTGTGTGTTTGTCTGATGAGCTTCTGAAGCTGTTGTAGTTGTATGCTGATGCTCCATGGAGGTTTGGCTTTCTGCGTGATCCAGTCCACCAGCAGCTGCGAATCCACCTCCAAAACAACATTCTTGTAGCCCAGTTGAAGTACCCATGTCATGCCAAAAATGGCTGCTCTTATTTCTTCTTGGTTGTTAGTGCCTTCTCCCAAAGGAGTAGCAAAAGCTAATAGCATTGCTCCCATTTGATCCCTTAGGATGCCACCTGCTCCAATTCTGCCCAGGTTGCTTAATGCACTGCCGTCCGTGTTGATTTTGACCCAACGAGATGGAGGCTTTATCCATTTAACGAGCTTCACTTTGATGTCATGAATGCAATTCTCCCCCAGCTGAAACAACTCCTTCCAGTTTGAAGGCCATTGGATTTGGGGGAAGTTTGTATTCATTAGTTTGTAGTTGTCCTTGTAGATTGCATATTTGACTCGACTAATGGTTTAGGGTTTATGCATTAATGGTTTAGGGTTAAGTTTTAGGGTTTAGGGTTTAGGGTCTAGGGTTTTGGGTTTTGGATTTTGGGTTTAGGGTTTATGGTTAGGGTTTAGGGTTTTCGATTTAGAGTTTAGGCTTTATGGTTTAGGGTTTAGGATTAATGGTTTAGGATTTTTTTATTTTATTTTATTTTATTTGAACGACCCTTGGGGGGGGGGGGTCAGAGGCTTAGCAACACCCCCAGGCCTTAACATAAATAAAACCAAACAAAATACACTGAGGGGGACATAAACCTCACCTCCAATCCTATGGTGGTTCATTAGTCGACCTTCCTACTCAAGATAGTCAACTTATCCCCATTCTAAAAAGGAAAATCTAGAAACTGAGCACCTAAAAGAGAGGACTCCTCTCGATACAAAGAATCTAGAAATCATAAATAAGGGAGACTCTCCCTTTACAATTTGACAAAATAAAACTATAGCCTTATTCGAAAGAGCTATGATTTTCAATCATAGCTAGGTTGAAAAAGTTTGAATTCAACTCAAGGTGGTTCTTTGATCCTCTTGATTTTCCTTCTTCTGAAACTTGCCATTTCGATCATGTCCAGTTGATAATAGGCTCTTGCTTCTTTTGGTAGTTGCTGGCTGTTGCAATATATTTGGGGACTAGTAAGCTTGTGACTTTTCTTTGATAAGGAGTCGGCCACAAAGTTAGCCTCTCTGAAGGTGTGTTTGTATTGAAAGTTGTGTGTTTGTCTGATGAGCTTCTGAAGCTGTTGTAGTTGTATGCTGATGCTCCATGGAGGTTTGGCTTTCTGCGTGATCCAGTCCATCAGCAGCTACGAATCCACTTCCAAAACAACATTCTTGTAGCCCAGTTGAAGTACCCATGTCATGCCAAAAATGGCTGCTCTTATTTCTGCTTGGTTGTTAGTGCCTTCTCCCAAAGGAGTAGCAAAAGCTAATAGCATTGCTCCCATTTGATCCCTTAGGATGCCACCTGCTCCAATTCTGCCCAGGTTTCTTAATGCACTACTGTCCGTGTTGATTTTGACCCAACGAGATGGAGGCTTTATCCATTTAATGAGTGTCACTTTGATGTCATGAATGCAATTCTCCCCCAGCTGAAACAACTCCTTCCAGTTTGAAGGCCATTTGATTTGGGGGAAGTTTGTATTCATTATTTTGTAGTTGTCCTTGTAGATTGCATATTTGACTCGACTAATGTTGGACGATTTGCCTCCATAATTACTAGCACAACGATTCTTCCAAAGGTTCCAACAAATGAATAATGGTGTAGCTTGTAGTAATAGCTTGTGTGCTTCATTGTTATACTTCGATGACCACCATTGTATGATGAGTTGAGTACGAGAGCTGTGATCTGTGATGATTCCAGCAGCATCTGCAAAGCTTCTCCACACCTATGTCGCGAATTGTCCTGTGTTGAATATGTGCTTTATCGTGTCGACACCAGACCTGTTACAACAACAAAAACAGCTTGCTGACTCAATGCCAAAGCTAGTTAGTTTTCCATTAGTAGGGAGTTTGCCTCTTTGTGTTCTCCACAAAAGAAATGAGATTTTAAAAGGGATACATTTATGCCAAATGAATTAGTTGAATTTGGTCTTGGTCCTCTTTTCTCTGATCTCGTTCCATGCAGATGAACAGCTGAAGTTCCCATCCATTCGTGCTTTCCATATTGCTAAGTCTGAGAGGTCCTGCTGGGTGGAGAATTCTGTGGAGAGGATGCTGGCCAGCTGACTGTAGGTGCTTGTTGTAGAAGCTTGCTCCAGTTCCACTATCCTTCCAGTCGAAAATCTGCCACTGTGGTGTTGTTGAATTTGTTGCTATCGGTAGAGTAATGCGCAATAGGTCCAATGCCCAGCCAATTATCCCACCAAAAAGAGCAACTGCCAGAGTTGAGTTTCCATTGAATGTGTTTTTCAACTTGGAGTTTGTTGTGCATAAGATGCTTCCATGTCAGTGACTCCCCTGTATCCCATTTCTTGCTAATTGGGTTAGACCTTTGGCAATATTTAGCCTTCAAAAAATCTCCCCAAAGAGTTTGTTTGGATCTAAAGATCCACCATTGTTTGTATTGGAAGGCTAAACACACATCTTTGAGGTTCCTCATACCAACACCCCCTTCATCGTAAGGAAAGCTGAAATTTTTCCATGACAACAAATGATATTTTTTCCTCTCATTCCTCCATCCCCAGAAGAAGTCAGCCGTGATGCTTTGGATCTGCCTGAGGACAGTGACTGGAGGTGTTACTGAGGCTAATAGGTGAATAGGAAGATAGGTAGAGAGTGCAACACATGTTTGACAAGGATTGCTCTACCACCATAACTTAAAATCTTAGTCTGCCAACCTGTGATCCTGCATAAAACTTTGTTAATAAGGTCAGAAAAAAAAAATCCTAGGCCTACCAACAAATAAGGGACAGCCGAGGTAGGTGATAGGGCCCTCCTTTTGCCTGAAACCAGTGATTCTCTTGATTCTGTCCTTTGTGTTGTTGAATGCACACGAGTGAACCATGAAGTGGCTTTTCTCAGTGTTAACTAATTGGCCGGAGGACTGCTCATAGGACTGGAGAGTCTTCATGATAAGCTTCAGTGTTTTCTGTCTTCCAGAAGTGAAGAGGATAATGTCATCCGCAAAACTTAAATGATTCACTTGGGGGCCTCTAGGTTCCATGAAGAAACCATGGTATTCGGGGTTGTTGTGCAGCCTGTTCAGAGATTTGGAAAGTACTTCTGCACCTAAAATAAATAGGGCAGGAGATAACGGATCGCCTTGCTTGAGTCCTCTAGTGGATTGAAAGAAACCAAGTCTTTTGCCATTGACAATAATAGAGTACCAATTGTTAGCCATGATTCTCCAAATCATATCGATAAGAACTTCAGCAAATCCCATCCTTCTTAGCACCAAACATATATAAGACCAAGAAACCCTGTCATACGTTTTAGCCATATCCAATTTAATAATAACATTGCTTCCAATATTAGGTTTCTTAATTTGATGAATAATCTCTTGGGCCAGCATAATAATTTCTGAAATACTTCTCCCTTTGACGAACCCCGACTGATTAAGAGAAACCAAACTAGGTAGAATAGGACCTAGTCTAGAACTTACTAGCTTAGATATAATCTTACTAGTGAAGTTGCTTAGACTGATGGGCCTGAATTCTGAAAGTTTGTTAGGATTTTTCACCTTAGGGAGGAGAATAATGCAAGAATGAGAGAAATATTTGGGAATCACTTGACCACAAAAAAATGCATGAGTGACACCAAGGAGATCATGCTTGATAATGTGCCAACACTTCTGAAAAAAGTATCAATTCATCCCATCTGGACCAGCTGCAGAGTTAGGGTTCATGGAGAATACTACTTCCTTCAACTCTTCCAGATTAGGCAGAGTAGTAAGTCTATCATTTTGTTCCTAGGTGACCATCTATGGTATACAGTCCAGGATATCCTCATTGATGACTTTGCTATCTCCTGTGAAAATTTTCTGGAAATGGTCACAGGCAGCTTCAGCAATAACCTCATCTCCCTGTATCCATTCCCCATCCTCCCTGATAATTTTGTGAATGAATAACCTTCTTCTTCTTCCCCTTATCATGGAGTAGAAGTGTTTTGTATTGCAATCACCTTCCTTGAACCACTGCAACTGTGTTTTTTGTTTCAAAATGGAGTCTTCTATCTTCAAGAATCTGATATACTTAGCATTGAGTTCATGAAGCATAGATCTATTAGTCTCACTATGGTCTTGAATCAGCTGCTCCTCCATTGTTTTGACCTTCTCCTCATATTCCCTGACTTTAGCAAAAATGTCCCCAAACTCCTTTCTGGACCAGTTGCTAAGAGTGTTGGACAACCTCTTCATTTACTGATGAAATTTCCACATGTTGTTACCCTCAACATTCCTGTCCCAGCAGGCTTTAACAATGTCTAGGAAATTAGGTTGGTCAATCCAGCAATTAAGAAATTTAAAATATTTGATATGATCATCTTCCCTAGCATTAATTTCCATCAGTAGAGGGCAGTGATCTGACCCTACAGAAGGTAAATGGGTAATAGTAGTCTGGGGCATCTTTTCCAGCCAGGCATCAGTAACTAATGCTCTGTCCAGCCTTTTCCAAACTCTCTGTTGTATACCCCTATTGTTGGACCAAGTAAATTTCTGTCCACTGAAGCCTAAATCTATAAGGCCACAGGCCTCAATAACAGCAATGAATTCTAAACTTTTTCTCATGTTGTAAGGAACCCCTCCCAGTTTTTCTTCAATAGAAGTAATAACATTATAGTCTCCCACAGAACACCAAGGCCTATCAATATCGGCAGAGTGTAACATTCTATCCCATAAAGGCCTTCTGAGATGTTCTTTACATTTGGCATACACAAAAGTGGTGGTGAAGTGGTTTTGGAGTTCATTATGGCTAAATTCACATGTAATTTGTTGCTCATCTTCCTCTAGTATTACACAATCAATGTCCATGTTCCACAAGAACCAGATTTTACCATTGCAATTACTCACACCATGCTCCATAGCTAACTGATTTTTAACACTTTGAATATGAGTATTGTTCGAGAAGGGTTCCATGATGGCAATGATAGATAGTTGATGCATCTTCTTGAGCATTTTGAGTCTTTCAATTACACCTTGGGTGTTGATCCCCCTCACATTTCAAATAATTGTACTAATCATTGAGATGATGGGGAAGTAAACAGCCTAGTGTTTGGTCTGCCAGCAGTGACAGTGTTGATATCCTGAACTTGGAATTTGAATCTCTCATAGTGTAACCCTCGAGGTGATAATCCCTGACTATTAGCCACCTGTTGAATTTCTTCTGCAAAGTCCTTATCCGAATGAGGACTAAAAGCTCTAATAAGAAGCTCACTAGTCTCATCATCCTCATCAGGATCTTTGAGGGATTGATTATCCACATCCGGTTCATCCTCTGAATTATCAACTGCATATTCATTTATTATAGGGCCTGTGTTCAGTTTACACTTTGTAGACCTGTCATCAGGAGGGACATTAATTGGAAGGTTCATGTATTGGGTTTGTAAAGGGGTAATATCCATGCCCAACTGTTCATCAACCATAATAAATTCTTGCAAACTTCCCCTTCTTTTTGTTGTTCCCCCTGCTGGACATTGTCCTGCTGTATGCTCTGTCTTTTTTTATCAGCCTCTCTCTTTTTCTTACTGGGTTTGTTCTTACTTTTGGGAGTATTTCCTTGGTTGCTAGTGCTTGCTTTGGCTCCCATATCTTTTGCCATGGCTCCTTTGTTCCATTTATCTGCAGGTCCTGCCCTCACTTGCTGTTTTTCCTTATTATTTTCATTACTAATCAGTTTCCCTGGAACTGAATGTACCTGTTGCTGTACCTGTTGGTGAGGCTGGACAGTAGTGGTAGTAGGAGCTCTAAGGTCAGGACTCTGGTTAAGATATGTACCCTCATGCATAACATGAGTCAAATTCCCCCCTTTGGATCCCTTTTCCTGCAGGTTAGTGTGGCTCTCTTGACATCCCCCATCCATCCCTCCTTCAACTTTAGCAGTACTATTAGGTATTAAAATATTGGGGTTTGTGGGAATTGGGAGCATTGAGTCAATACCTGTGCTCTTGTTATTTGCTTGGATTCCTGTTTGCATGATTTGTTCTTTTTGGTTGTGGTCTGTTTTCGACTTGCTTTGTGATTCTTGTGTTGCTTTCCCTTCATTGTTGTTATGCCTCTGAATGTCTTGAGACTGTTTTTCCTACATGCTAAGGTTAGAAAAAGGATTATGATTAGAAGTATTATTTATACCTTTTTGTTGAGTTGTGGGTTGTGGTTGATCTCTTGACACTTTGTTCTTTGGTGAGGTTGGTCTCCACACTGCCTTCTGTGTTTTCTTGTCCTGTGATTTGTTGTTTCTTCTTCTTGGCACTTGCCATTCTTCTTCCTTTTGCTGTTCAGGTGGTAACTGGTTGTTTCCTTCTTTGGTGTTTTGATGTTGTTGTTCTTGCTCCCTTTGCCTGACTTGTCTATGCTCATTTCCTTGCTGTCCCTGTTCACTATTACTTATGTTTTTCATCTCTGCTCCTAATTCTTTTCTACGTTTGAGGTCCTCATCTCTTATTTTGAAATTGCAATCCCCTATCATGTTACCTTGATGCTTGCAGTAGGCACAATAAGGAGGGATATTTTCATATTTGATTGGTTGCCATCTCCCTATAGTGAGGTCAGCCTCATCCAAGCCTATCCAAACATGTCGAGGTCTATCTTTCGTAAGGCCTACTTGGACTTTTACCTTGGCCATACTAGCTCTAGTTCATTTAATGGAGGCTGTATCTAAGTAGAGAACTTTGCCCACTGATTCCAGCAGAGGTGTGATGAACTCTTTCTTGAAGCAGTGCCATGGTAGGCCTGGCAGCAGCACCCATATGGGAACAATGGGTGTTTCTTCTTCAGGCTTAAAGTTGGGGGTCCAGGCTTGTATTCTCATGAGTTTTCCCGAAATGGTCATTCTTTGTTGTGTCCATACCGTGTTATAGTCCAGTTCGTTTTCCAAATCAATAAACACATGCCTAGCATTATAGTGTGCAATATTGACCCCCCCATTCAGCTGAGTTTGTAGGATGAAACTCTTCCTGATGAGTTCCATCTTAGGCATGGTGGTAGTGAACTTATCTATAAGGGTATATTTGTAGTCCACGGCTAACTTGTTCATGAAATCATCCATATCATAGATCATAGCAGGCTGGCCCTGTTTAATACTGTGCTTGGGTGGAACAAGTTCAATAGGAGTGGTCTGCGTAGCATGGATTTGCCTGATCCTAGCAGCTAGAGTTTGCACCACTGTGTAAGGAGCAGGTTCGACACTTGGGTCCTGTTTGGTTTTTTGATTCTCGTTGGAAATGTTGGGTTCTTTGGACTGGTTGGACTGATGTATTTGCTGGTTCTGCTGGTTAGAACTAATATGTCTATCAAAATTGCTAGAGAGTTTAGGGAAATCCCTATGGTAGTTGCTTGGTTCAGTATTCCTTCCATGTTCAGTTGGTTGGGATAAATTTTTATCTCTCACTCTATTTTGATGTCGATTATCCTGTTGTTGTGAGTCAGTGTTTCCCCTGCCTGTTTCCTGCTCATCCCTCATTATATTATTTTGCCCATTTGCACTATCAATCACATGATTATCACTACTACTCAAGTTAATAATATTTTTACAAGAGTTAGAGTTAGAGGACTTACCTGCCTGAGTGCTCTCTACGCTTGGTTGTTTGCTCAAGGGAACGATATCTGTTTGCTAGTGTTCCTGCATAGAGACATAAGAGAGTTCATTATTAAACTTAGGATTCATACCTGGTTCTGGTTGTCCTCAATTGCTGGGAATTATGTCTACTGGTTTCACTCCAAATGAGAAGTGTGATGAGTTTTCCACATCAATGACTTCCAAATTAGAACTTGTATTTTCCAGCTAATCATTTTGGCCATGGGATACTCGCGTAACAGCTTGTGTAACTTCCATCTCCATTTGTTGTTTCCCTAAAGTATTGTGAACTTGCTTTTGACCATTAGGCCCTGCTTGATCCTGGGAAAAAAATTCTTGTTGTTGTTCTTTAAGTCTGCAGCTGTGTTCATCCGGTTCAATTTGTGGATTGGTTGTAGACTTGATGAAACTCGTTTGAATCTTAATCTGGCTATGTTCTTGAACTAATTTTTTGGATATGTTGGTCAGGTGGACTTCCTCGTCCAACGAGCAGTTGCACCCAGTGGCAACGTCGTCGTCTTCGACTACTTGCTTACCGGAGTTCATGTCGCCGGTGATTGACTGGCCATTTTACTTGACATTGATATGAGACCCACCTCTTTACCAGGTGAACAATCCCCAGTGGTCAAATCGCTGTGAAAATGGTGGGGAGTTGTACGAATTTGAAGGCGCAGCTCCGGTGAATTTGCGCCGATTTCCCCAGAAATCGCCTCTCCAGATCTCACAATTGGCTTGATGGAATCATGTGATTTTTGAGTATATTGTGGCCCTTGACTAGGAGAATCATTTCCATTAAAGAGTTTTCATTGAATCTGCTTATCTCGATCTGGGGAAATAATTTTCTAAATCCCTTCCAGCTCCCTTTCTGAAATCGCGATATTCATCGCCTCTATATTACGCGATTTTGTGGAGTTGTAGGATGAATTAGATGATGCTTCTTGGTGGGTTTTGTTCGTCTCCTCAGAGTGCCTCAGATGGCTTTGCTCCGGCGGCCTGAAAAGGCTCACCGGCGGCGCACGCGCCATTCCAGCAGATGAACTAGCCGTTGGAACTGTAGCAGCTGTGCAGACTTTTAAGAGAGTCCCGTGTAGAGAGAAATTAGAGAGAGAAAAAAATTGGGAAAATGGGGTTTATGGTTTAGGATTTAGGGTTTAGGGTTTAGGGATTAGTGTTTAGAGTTTAGGATTTAGTGATTAGAGTGCGGATTTAGGGTTTAGAGTTAAGGTTTATAGTTAGGGTTTAGGGTTTAGAGTTAGGAGTTTATAATTTAGAGTTTTCGGTTTAGGTTTAGGGGTTAGGGATTAGGATTTAGGGTTAAGAGTTTAGTGTTTAGGGTTTATGGTTAAGGAATTAAGGTTTAGGATTTAGGTTTTAGGTTTTAGGTTTTAGGGTTTAGGGTTAAGGGTTTTGGGTTTATGGGTTTAGGGTTAAGGGGTTAGGGTTTAGGGGTTAGGGTTTAGTGTTTAGGGTTTAGGGTTTAGGGTTTAGGGTTTAGGGTTTAGGATTTAGGATTTAGGGTTTAGTGTTTTGGTTTAGGGTTTAGGATTAATGACTTAGGTTTAGGGTTTAGGGTTTAGGGTTTAGGGTTTAGGATTAGTGTTTAGGGTTTAGGGTTAAGGGTTAAGGGTTTTGTGTTTAGGGTGTAGGGTGTAAGGTGTAGGGTGTAGAGTTTAGGGTTTAGGGTTTTGAGTTTAGGATTGAGGGTTTAGTGTTTAGGGTTTAGAATTAGGGTTCAGGGTTTAGGGTTTAGGGTTTAAGGTTTAATGTTTAGGGTTGAAGGCTTAGGGTTTAGGGTTTTGAGTTTAGGATTTAGGTTTTAGGGTTTAGGGTTTAGTATTTATTGTCTTAGATTTAGGGTTTAGGGTTTAGTATTTATGGTCTTAGATTTAGGGTTTAGGGTTTAGGGTTTAGGGTTTAGTGTTTAGGTTTTAGGGTTTAGGGTTTTTGGTTTGGGGTTTAGGGTTTAGAGTTTAGGATTTAGGGTTTAGGATTTAGGATTTAGGATTTAGGTTTAGGGTTTAGGGTTTAGGATTTAGGGTTTATAGTTAAAGGTATAGGGTTTAGGGTTTTGGGTTTAAGATTTAGGGTTTAGATTTTAGGATAAGATTTAGGGTTTAGATTTTAGGATAAGATTTAGGGTTTAGGTGTTTAGGGTTTAGGGTTTAGGGTTTAGGGATCTAGTTTAGGGTTTAGGGTTTAGGGTTTACAGTTAAGGGTTTAGATTTTAGGGTTTAAGGTTTACAGTTTATGATTTTGGGTTTAGTGCTTAGAGTTTAGGATTTAGGGTTTAGGGTTTAGGTTTTAGAGTTTAGGGTTTAGGGATTAGAGTTTAGTGTTTATGGTTAAGGGCATAGGGTTTAGGGTTTAGGATTTTGTTTGTAGGATTTAGAGTTTAGAATTTAGGTTAGGGTTTTGGGTTTAGAGTTTGGATTGAGGATTTAGGGTTTCGGGTTTGGGTTTAGGGTTTACGGTTTTGGGTTTAGGGTTTAGGTGTAATAGCCCGTATTATGCATATGCTTGTTCTACTCTTGTGATACTTCACGTAGCCTTATAGTATAGGTGAGGGACCATGTTTCTTATATGATTAGCATTGGTTTAAACTAGCTCGGAAGGTGATGTGATGACTTTCACATTTCAGCATGTGTCCTGCAAGTTAACTCCTACGAGAGTATTTAAACTCGAGATAGTAAGGTGGTAATTGAGCATAATGTTGAAAGTTAAGTGCTAAGTTAAAGCAAAAGGGATTAATATTTAGAAAATAAAATAAAATAAGTGAGATGCTTGCTTGACTTAACTAAGCTAGTAGGTGACAAATAGGTGCATCACCTACTTTGACTTATTGACCAGTCCAAAGGACCAAGTAGGTGCATCACCTACTTGAGCTATATGGATCTAGTTAAAAAGGCCAAGGTTTATGGATCAGATTTGGGCCTATGCTAATGGACTCACTTGAGGCTCAAAATAAGTTAAATAAAAGAAAGATGAAATGAAGGCCCGGCAGTCAAATCTGCCAAGGCCCAATATATTTAAGCCCAAGTGAAAGCAAGTAGGTGTATCACGTAGTTTGACCTTTTGAGCTGCTTGATGTACATAAGCAGGTGCATCACCTACTTGACCAATTAGTGGCTGAAAATGGACCAAAAAAGGGAGGTTCTAGA
>JAJOOH010007377.1:0-23287 GCA_029582605.1 Solanum gracilifrons | reverse complement strand
TTATATATATATATATATATATATATATATATATATATATATATTGGGAGTAGTATTGAGCACCGATATGGGGATGAGTTCAGGCAGCTCACATTCCTCATAAACCATATAGCCAACATGGGTAAATTATTGTACTTTTTAGACGATTCCTTATTGCTTATGAGCATAGCTTAGTAGATCCACTTAGTTGAGGTGTTCTATACCCCGGCAAGGTATAAGACAGTTATGGCAGCGTGGGCAAGACATTGTATCATCACATAGCTTATAGTGATGATTGTCGGTTAGAGAATCTCCCAAATAAGAGTAAAAAGTATTTTATTGTATTTTTATATACATCCTTGAATTGATTTCTGTTATTGTGAAGTTTTAAACATGTAAATCTTTTGTCATTGCTTTTGGAATGAGTTGAGTTGAGGTGAGTGCTTTTCCAGTATTGTTAGTTCAGTTATCTATGCTTTCGGTTCTGCTTGCATACTCTTACATTCAATGTACTGGTGTCATTCATCTTGCATCTTTTATGATGCAAATACAGGTGTTCAGAGTCACCAACAGACGCTTTGTTGATACCACTTGCACTCCAGCTAGCTTTGGTGAGCCTCCTTGCTTTCTGGAGGGCTTCATACTTATTTTCTACTTTGTTAAGTTGTCGAGGGTTCTGTCCCGATATCTATCTTAGTAATAGAGGCTTCATAGATATTTAGAGCTGAGGGGTCTCTTATTATTTCCCCTTTTGTTGAGATGTTTTTAGATCTTGAGATGGTTACTTATATCTTGTTAAGTATTTCTAGATATTTATTTGAGTTAAGTTTTAATTCAGACTTTAAAATTTAATTATGCATTTGAAGTTCCCATTTTTACTTGAATAAGTCTTCCGCTAAGTAGTCAGTCAGGCCAAGGGTTCGCTTGGGGACCAGCGATGGTTCTCGAGATAAGGTGGTGACAACCTACAATACAAAAATTACCGATATCTCATGTGGATAAGATTGTAGTGTCTACAAATAATAGTAACGATATGATATAGCTTCAAAATATTTATCAAGTCCCAGGTATGAAGAAATATCTTCTTTTAGTAGCACAATTGATATATTTGGGTCATTTTGTTCTGTCTGGTCCATGATTAATGTTTCAAGGACACTTCATCCAATTCTAAGTGTCAACGATCGCTAGTCATTGTAAAATACAACTAAATGAGTTGAGGTCGAATCCCACAGGGAGCGGTATGTGCTTAAGAGTCAATCGGGAAGTATGAACATGGTCAAATCAATCATAGGAATAAAGGTTATCGAATAAAGATATCAGTCAAATCAGGGGGTGACACGAATGTCAAATGGGGGGTTTTGGTTTGAAATTATCAACTACAAACAGTGGCAAACAATACGAAATAATAATGAGACGGGTTCTTGGGATGTGATTCAATTATAGGCTAATATAGACAAATGAGTAATTGCAAGTATTAGAAAATAGCTAGATATTAGTGAGTAAGCTAGGCTATAGAGGAGATAAACTCCCTCTGAACAATTTACCCCAAATCAAGTTGATTTCTCTCGAACATCAACAAGCATGCAAAATAAGAACAGCCCACACCTTAGTCCATTCACTCTCTCGAGCTGAATGTGTGGGATTGGGTTTAGGATTCACTCTTTCGAGCTGAACTCAGATCAATCCAATACCCACAGACTATTAATCAATAAGTTTAGTTTTAAAACCTCTTTCTCTCGCAAGTCAAAAACACAAGGGTAGAACTGCATTTGCAATTACAATTCTTAAATTAAACCACAATTAATGATTGAATTCACTTCTAAATAACATTTAAACTAACAATTATCAATACCCATAAACTAAATCAGTCCATAATCACATAATCACACCCCAAGAATTGGGGTTTTAGCTAGACATCATGAAAAGGTAAAAACAGTTACCAAATTGATTATCCATCAATTGGGTAAGTGTAGATTCGTCCTTACAATGCTCCAATTCTAAGAATCTTAAAGACCCACTTCCAATTTCTCAAAAGTGGAAACCTTCAATTCTTCAAAGCTTAGGAAAAACTAGAGAAAACTATCTTACCAGTTCAAAACTCAATAATAAACTAAAAATATATGAGCTCAGATACTAAACTAAATGTTCAAAAATATATTTATAGTCGCCAAAAATGAGCTGCGAAGAGTCACTCGGCGAAGTAAGTCGGGCTCGCCGAACCACTCTGCGAGCCGCCCTTTGGTCATTTTTATCGCCCTTCTGCCTTGGCATTCATCATCCTCAAGGTCTGTAACTTTAGGCAATCCACACTGCATCGTGGAACCACTCGGCGATCCGCCGACTACTCCTTTCTCTCAGCAACTTGATTCTTTCCTTCAGGGCTTGGCACACTGGAACTTTAGGCGGTCAAGTAGCCATTCGGCGACTCGCCAAGTGGACTTGGCGATCACCAGGCTTTCTTTTCTTCATTCGTTCAGCTCTCTTTACTCCTTTTTGCAAATTAGTGTCCTTGCTTTGTTCCTCAATCCATATACCTGGAAATCAAGGGTTTTACATCAGTTATTGGCACAAAATAAGCATTTGATGACACTAAATCTATATAAATAAAGCCCTTAATGAGTCCAAATCTCAGACTCATCAACACCCCCAACTTAAACTTTTGCTTGTCTTCAAGTAAGACTCAAGTTTAGCAGTTCAAAAATGATGTCTCAAACAGTGCTATAAAAGACTCAATCATGAATGCACACAACAAGACTCAACTTACTCATGCAAGGATCAATTGTGCAATCAAAGATTCAAGTTGTGACTCACCATTATCAAAGATTCTTAAGTTCACAATACTTGCTTCAAATGCAAGTTCAAGCTCAACGAAGGTACTCAAATGCCCTCAAAACAAAGATGATTCCATATTCACACACAATTGTTCCACAATTTATAGTTCCGAAATCACATACAACTCTCACACTCACAAAGATGAACACATGCATGACTTCACCCATATGTTTGCCCTTATTTTCCAATAAACATTCGCTTTAACTCACTCAATATCAAAAAGGTCTTTTCAAGGCTTGTCACGGGGCTGAGTGTAAAGGTATGATCATTTAGGCTCAGTGGCTGCTATCCTCATGAAATGTGGTATGAATATCATTTTCCTTTATTTTCTTCAACATTTTCACTTATGCTCAAAATTCACCCCATTATTCACTTCTCATGAAATACCGGACATCCCATTTCTTTTGCAACTTTCACAACTTTTTCATTCTTTTTCTTTCTTCTTTTTTTTTTTTTTTTTTTGTATGGAGGTGTTCCATCTCTTTCAAGTCCATGGATAAAGGGGGACTTCTTCACACTACTTGATTTACCTCCTCTTTTCACCACACTCCCATCTTAGGCTATTGGCCTAAGTTGGCTATTCAAATAAACCACACTTCATGAGGATTATGGGTGAATGGATAAAGAGGGGTTACAATTGCATCAAGTTTCTTCCAAGAAAAGGGTAAGGCTTAAAAGGTGTTCAACCAAAGTTCACACACTCACAAGGTTGGCCACAAAAGAGGTATATTGTCAAATTATTTCACTCTTCAAATTTGTTGCCTAAGATCATTTCAAGAGCTTGCATCACTTAGTCAACCGGACCAACGGGGAAAATTCTAGGTGTCATCACACAAGATTCACAGTAAGCTTATCACACAAGACATTGGGACCAATATCAAACAAGACTCCACACTTTCACTAGTGTGCAATGTTCATCACAAGAGACTCATTCGATAATCGGCTAGTCACAACGAGATGCCAAAAGTTCACATATTGTCTATGCAACTTCATTTGGCCTCATCGTAGCCGCACATTCATTTTTGTTCGATTAAGAGCACTATTCAAGTCATCGGTATTGATCATGACCGATACTCGAATTTGCACAAGAACAACCACATTCAAACATAACAAGAGGTGGCAAAATTTTTCAGAAGGGTCAAAAACCATTTGCATTCATAATGAGGAGCCATAAGCTCAAACATCCACAACACAATATCAAAACACAATTTAAATACAAAAACCCATTAATATCTATACAAAAGATGCAGTCACAAGAGTAGGTATGGAAATACCTCACCCCACCATAAACCAAAAAAGGCGGTTGCCCTCAAATGCACCAAACAATTAAAAAGTCAATAAAAATAACAGAGAGAGAGGTAAAGAAAAGTCATGTTTACACAGTCTCTCCATCTATCGGGGCATCAATGCAACAGCTGCACTAGCTCCACTAGAGCCTGCCATGGACGTCTCTGTCAGTGATGTCTGCATAATCGACTGTACAATTGTCTCCTCTAAATCCGGCAGGTCTCTATAGATGGTCTCCTCCTGAGCATCCAACTACTTTTTTTTCTGTCTCAGCCTTTGACTCATCAGCAACAACATCCTCCATAGGTATATCTTTGGTAGTCGCCGAAGGCATCTCAGAATTGCCCGAGGAACCCTCATTCTCAGCTACCTCAAATAAAGAGGTAAAGTCTGTAGACTTTAGATAGGCCACATTCTTCCTCAAGTCTGCCACCTCGACTTTCAAAGTCGTCATCTCTGAAGTAGCCCCATGTTGACTCTCACAAGTCTCTACTCTTATCGTGAGAGCGTCAATAGATGTCCGGAAGGGTGTCAATGCAGCTAGGATGGCCTGCTCGATCATCCAAGGTATCGTGGCCTCTAATCGGGTAGCCCGCACATCGTTAGAATAGGCTAAGTGCCCCATCTTTAGGATCATGGCCTGTGTAATCCTGGTAGGCTGGGATATAATAGATGAACCAAGAACCTGGGAGGAAGTGGAAGCGGGAGTACCTGAAGGCCCGGAGGTCGGTGTAGACAAAGATGCCTCTGCATGTATCGACTCAACATCAACCTCCGGGGATGTATCCACCAGAGTCACTTTCCTCTTGTTTGCCTCCTCCTGAGTGTACTCAATCTCTATGCGCTGGATGTCTGTGGAGGATGTGGGGGTGATCTCGATGTCCCTCTTCTCGTTACGAGGAACTCCAGCATGCCGACACAGTTTTGTAATAAGGACCGGGAATGGAAAGGATGTCTGGCACTGCTTGGCCCTCATGGCCATCTCCTGCTCAATGATGAGTTCAAATTCAATGCTCCTCCGGGCTATGATTGACCCAAGACATGCCACATTTGGATGGCGGAGGATGAACTCATTTTGTGAAGGCATAATGAAGCTGCTGATGAATCCGAACCAGTACCGTGTAGCTACATTCAAGTCCTTTTTCTCAATATAGGCTCTTGTCTCGATCCACCTCGAGGTGATGTCAGAAATGAGGGGGCCAAGCCAGCCCTTGAGATCATCCAAAGGTGTTGTAGTGATAGCCAAATTTGGGTAGTCAAAAATTGACCATCTATAAAATACAATATTGATATGATTGCGACTGCAACTCACTATTGTCACCCGTACTCTACTGGTTTGAAAGTACTGGCCTTCTTCTTGCCCTTACGTACTAGGTCATCGTATGCTGAGTAAAACTCCTAAACCCATGTAGGAATGGTAAATTGCTCGAAGCGATGGTACTGGAGTATGTTCCTCACCCTGGAATATATGCCCACTAGGCCCTCTGTGGACCACAACTTCTCTTCTAGAATCGTCCTCAGTCCCTCTGCCTTTAATATGTTGAATAGCTAGAGAGGAGGACCCTGAACTGGTGGCATTGGAACCACCATCTGTGCCGGAGCTGGCACTGTATCAACAGCAGAAGGTGTGGCCTCTGGAACCCTAGATACATCTTGGCGAAACCTTGCACGAATTTCTGCTCGCCGAAACTGTAGAGGCTGGTCATCCTCAGGCTCAGAGAATGCAGCCTAGGAATCAAAAGAATCCCCCTCATTGCCAGAGTTGTGCTCCGGTATCTCAGATGTAGGTGTCTTGCCCTTGCCTTTGCCTCCTTTGGGAGGTACCGTCTTTCCCTTTTTAGGAGAGTTAGTTGCCCCCTCATTAATCACTATTCCCCGAGCTTTTTTGCGGGGCGACATATCTAGGTTGGTTCTAGCCATATCTGCAAAACACACCAAAATAAGTTAGAACGATTCAAGAAAAATGCAGAAAATAGGAAGCAAAAAGATTCACTGAGCCAATTGGCGAGCTATCGAGTTATTTAGACGAGCTAGATTGGGCTCGCCGAAAGGACTGGCTCAAAACTTTTCCATAAAAATGGCATGTCGGCGATGAGAAGGGCCTTTCGGTGAATCACCGACCTCATTCGGCAGTCATAGACTAGCCCGTCGAAAGTTTCAGTGCATTTTAAGGGTTAGGGGAATAGAAAGGGCGATCAAAGAAAACGTTCGGCGAGTCGCCGAGTGCACTCGGCGAACTCAGGCTTCTCGCCGAAAGTTACAGAACCTAACTCAGCAAAAGAAAAAAATTAAAGGCAATATAGGGGGACTTTGGCGAACCATCGAGTGGTTCGACGAGCTCGACCCAGCTAGCCAAACTGCTCAACGTGCCATTTTCAACCCCGACTTCCAAAATCATCCCCGAAGCCCCCAGAAACAAAATCAAACAACACACCCACTCAATTAGGCTCAGACCTATTAGACTCATGCCACCGAGGTACTCAGACTTCCCCCGGTTTGGCCAAAATTTGTTATTTGACGACTTTAGCCTTTAAGAATGACGTCAAACGCTCCATCATTGGGCAAAGCACATCATTTAGCACAATTTGGGTTACTCAAACCTCACCCGACTAGACCCAACAACAATTAAGCACAACCCAACAATTTATGATTAATTTTAAGGCATGCAATTTGGGAAATCAATAATTTAGGCAATATGGGCACGATATTGAAATTAAAATAGGCACACAAGGACACATATACAATTTCAGAGAGGCCCAACACACATCAACATAATTTATAACAATGCCTTTGAGTTTAACTGCTAATTTAGAGTTTGGGGTTTGGGAAACCAACCTTTATGCCGAAAGATGAATTTGCAAAGCTAGGCAGCAAAGATTTCCAACTCCAAACACAAGATCAACGACCAAAAAACAAAAATATAGGAAATTTGAAGTGTGGGTGTGATTATATGAACCTAAAAAGTGAGGGAATATGAAAGAGTTTGAAAGTTTAAACCTTCGGCCTTTTAAAACCGTTCAGTTCGCGCCCTTTCGGCGTTGTTAGTAGACCTCGCAGAATCACTCGGTGACACTCCGAGTGGTTACTTACCTCGTCGAGTTTTACAAGACCTCCATTTAAGCGATTCGTTGACTTGTCTATGGATCCACCGAGTTTTACAGACTCCAACCTGATATTTTTCTGAGCCCAATGGCGGTCAAAGTGCGGCTCGTCGACCTCTTCAGCGAGTCATCGACTGGATATTTTGCTCGCCAAACAGCATATTTCAAAACACATTCCACTTTTTCACCTGCAAAATCAACACATGATTATTCCAAAAACAAAAAAAAAAGCAAATAAAAACTTGGGTTGCCTCCCAAGCAGCTCATTAGTTAAGGTCATGGCACGACACAAGTCCTCGCTTAAACTTCATTCTTGGGGATTGCTATAGTATCCCCGGCAGCAACACCATTTTGATTAACGTTTCAAGGACACTTCATCCAATTCTAAGAATCAACGATCTCTAGTCAGTATAAAACTCAACTAAATTAGTTGGGGTCGAATCCCACAGGGAATGGTACGTGTTTAAGAGTCAATCGGAAAGTATGAACATGGTCAAATCGGAAATAGGAATAAAAGTTATCGAATATAGACATCATTCAAATCAGGGGGTGACACGAATGTCAAATGGGGGATTTTGGTTTGAAAATATCAACTACAAACAGTGGCAAACAATACGAAATAACAATAATGAGACGGGTTCTTAGGATGTGATTCGATTATAGGCTAATATAGACAAATGGGTAATTGCAACAATTAGAAAATAGCTAGATATTAGTGAGTAAGCTAGGCTATAGAGGAGATAAACGTTCTCTAGAACAATTTACCCATAATTAAGTTGATTTCTCTCGAACATCAACAAACATGCAAAATAAGAACAGCCCACACCTTAGTCCATTCACTCTCCTCTAAATGTGTGGAATTGGGTTTAGGATTCACTCTCTCGAGCTGAACCCGGGTCAACCCAATATCCACAGACCATTAATCAATAAGTTTAGTTTTAAAACCTCTCTCGAGCAAGCCAAAAATACAAGGGTAGAACTATATTTGCAACTAAAATGCTTAAATTAAACCACAATTAATGATTGAACTTACTTCTAAATAACATTTAAACTAATAATCAGCAATACCCATAAACTAAATCAGCCCATAATCACATAATCACACTCCAAGAATTGAGGTTTTAGCTAGACATCATAAAAAGGTAAAAGCAGTTACCAAATTGATTATACATCAACTGGGTAAGTGTAGATTCATCCTTACAATGCTCCAATTCGAAGAATCTCAAAGACCCACTTCCAATTTCTCAAAAGTGAAAAACTTCAATTCTTCAAAGCTTAGGAAAAACTAGAGAAAACTATCTCACCAATACAAAACTCAATAATATATTAAAAATATATGAGCTCAGATACTAAACTAAATGTTCAAAAATGTATTTATAGTCGCCAAAAATGTGCTGCGAAGAGTACTCGGCGAAGTAAGTCGGGCTCGCCGAACCACTCGACGAGCTGCCATTTGGTCATTTCCATCTCCCTTCTACTTTGGCATTCAGCATCTTCAAGGTCTGTAACTTTGGGCGATCCAACACTGCATCGCGGAACCACTCGGCGATCTGCAGACTGTTTCTTTCTCTCCCCAACTTGATTCTTTCCGTTAGGGCTTGGCACACTGGAACTTTAGGCGGTCAAGTAGCCATTCGACGACTCGCCAAGTGGACTTGGCGATCACCAGATTTTCTTTTCTTCATTCTTTCAGCTCGCTTTGTTCCTTTTTGCATATTAGTGTCCTTGCTTTGTTCCTCAATCCATATACCTGGAAATCAAGGGTTTTAAATCAGTTATCGGCACAAAATAAGCATTTGAGGACACTAAATCTATATAAATAAAGCCCTAAATGAGTCCAAATCTCTGACTCATCAGTCCACAAGATGTAAAGATATATCATGATCTTAAGATTAAAAAGTGAGTAATAAAGGAACAAAGATTGAAGTTTGTCTATGTAATATTGACTAAACCACATATATAGACAAGAAAAGGAAGAATGAAATGACAAACTTATACCATATGTGGTTGAGTCACATTAGCTACTTTAAACTTAGTACTGTCATGATGGAAAAATCAATGTTGAATGGTCTTCCCAAACTTTAAGTAAAAACAGATGCAATATGTGCAGGCTCCCAGTATGATAAAATGCATTAATTTCCATATGAGGAGTCAAAATATAATGCCAAAAAATTATTAGAGTTAATTCATTCAGATGTGTTCGGACTTGTTAAGCAAGTCTTTATTGGTGGGATTAAATATATGTTGACCTTTATCGATGATTTTTTCAGATATGTGTGAATTTATTTTTTGAAGGAAAAGTCTGATACATTTTCAAAATTTAAAGAATTCAAAAAGATTGTTGAAGAAAAAGTTGGCAAGAAAATTATTTGCATGCTAACTAACAACAATGGGAAGTTTACTTTATATAAAATTTTAGAAGTTCTTCAAAAGGGTGAAATACATCTTCAGTTCACATATCCAAATAAATCACAATAAATGACGTAACTTAAAGGAAGAACATGCCTAGCAGAAATTTGTCGGATCTTGCTTCACGTGAAAAATATCCAAATTTTTTTTGGAAGGAAGCTATATCTGAAGACTGGGACTTCTATGATTAATAGACTTCCTCAACAAAGGTTAAGTTTACTTTCACCTTTTGAGAAGTTATGGAATATGAAACCTTCGCTAGCTATTTTTGTGTTTTCGGATGTGTATGATGTATATGTACTTGTACCTAATCATTTACGTAGCAAGATGGACAAGATTGTTAAGTGTATCTTTACCACACATGACAGTAAAAAAGGATGGTGATGTTGTGATCAACAACGAAAAGTGTTACACTTCTTAAAATGTGATATTTGATGAAGTTTTTCATGGTGGTCTCCAAATAAGGAACTGCTGCAAGATTTAGATGTTCTAAAAGATGTATTGGATTTGTCTCATATCCCTTTAAGTCTAGATGAAGCTGAAGAAGAAGCGAATGAAGATAAAGTTGAAGAAGGTGTGGCCCAAAATCCTTGGCAAACTGATTATACCAACAATCAAGTGAAGAAAGCGAGCTAACTGGAGTTAACATACCCCATCACTTAGAAGGTCATCGAGGATCCCAAATAAAAATTCAAAGTATATCAATGTTGTCAGATTAGAAGTAGAAAATGAAAAAGAACTAGAGACTTTTGAGGAAGCATTTTAGAATACAAAGTAGATTATTTAAAGCTTTGGAGGAGGAAATTATTGCGCTAGAACTGAATCAAACTTGGGTGCTCGTGGCAAAGTCAAGGAATGTCAAACATATTTCTTGCAAATGAATTTAATAGATAAAGTGATACCCAAATGAATCAACTGAAAGACACAAAGCTCGACTTCTAGCCCGGATGTTTTCTTGGCAATATGGACTAGATTATGATGAAATTTTTTAGTCTAGTAGCAAAGCGTACTATTAACCGGATTCTAATTGCTCTTGCATCCATTGAAGATTGGAATCTAAGGTAGATGGACATAAAAAATGTCTTTTTGGTTGGAGAGTTGGATCGGGAGATAACCATGTGTCGACCAATGGATTTTAGAGTCAAGATCATCCTAATTATATATGTATGTAAGATTTAAAAGGCGCTATATGGATTAAAGCAAAGGCCAAGGTTATGGAATGATAAGATTTCTGAATTTCTTACTCATAGTTGTTAGTCAGTAGCACCAGCAGCTTCTAGTTTGTTTGTTAAAGTCGTTGAAAGAAAAACTAGTTGTATGCTAGTATATATATGGATGATCTAATCCTAACAGGAGTAGAAGAAGAAATTTTCTTAACCAAGAAGAATTTGTCAATTCACTTCTAGATGAAAGAACTCGAACAACTTAACCATTTTCTTGGCTTGGAGATTGATCATAATGAAGAAGGAATTTATTTGCATCAGAAAAATATTCCAAAGATCCGTTGAAGAGTTTGGGATGCTCAATTGCAAATTAATTGCAAATTAATCTCAACACCTTTGGGCCAAATGCTAGGATGTGTGCACATGAAGAAAAAGATTTAGAAGATGCGATGATATATCGATCATTGATAAATAGTCTGATTTATTTAACTTAGACTTGGCCTGATATTTTTTTTGTAATTGGTGTGGTGAGTCGCTACATGAAAAATTCATAGAAGCACCATATGGAGGTTGTTTGGCGAATATTAAGATATGTGAAAAGTACAATTGATCATGGTCTTTTTTACAAGAAAGGTGAAGAATGTGAGTTGGTCGGATAATGTGACTCTAATTATGCAGGGACCTGATACCTGTCGTTCAAGTATGGGCTTTGTGTTTAAACTCGATGTTGGAGCACTTCCTTGGTGCAGCAAAGGCAATCAATACTGTCGTTATTAACAACATAAGTAGAGTATCAGGCACTAGTTGTTGCAACTCAAGGAAGTACGTGTCTTATGTACAGTTGATGAAGGATTTACAACAAATATTTGGCTACGCAGTTCCTTGTACTGTGACAATCAGTCAGCAATCTGCTTGACTGAAAATTCTGTTTTTTCTTGCACGAATTATGCATATAAAAATACATTACAACTTCATCAGAGAAAAAATGTTGCAATGAGAGATCAACTTGGATCATAGTAAAACCGAGCAACAAATTGCAGATGTGTTTACAAAAGGCTCAAGTGTCAACTAAACTTTATTCCTGACATTTATATTTTTGCACTATTTAACCATCCTCATTTATAATATCATCATTAAGTGTTAAATTCTTTGATGATCATAGAATATTTAGTTTTTTGTAGCTTTTATTTTCTTAATGCTTGTTTATAAGTACAGATTTGTTACATTATTAGGTTTGGTAAGGTAAAGCCTAATCTCCCTTGCGTGTACTTATTCACGTTGATGATTTTATTTTATTATTAATAAAAGACCGCTAAATACTCTATCCAGTGGTATATATAAATTCGTCAAAAAAAATAATTTACAATAATTGTGTTGGCTTTATTTTTGTGGGCTTTCGATAGATATTTTGATTTATTTTACTTGTTACATTTTTCGCATTTTGTCATATGGAAGAAGTAAGCAAAAATAATAACTCCGGTTGATTAATGTTGATAATGAAAGTATTGTGAAAGAAGTGCAAAGAATACATTAATCCGATGTGAGTAATGTACCAAAATCTGAAACATTTTTTCTACTATATATATCATGTGGTGAGTACACATGAATTAAGGCAATATACTTGGACTCTTTATTTGTAACTCGTATATGTATTCGCGTATTGCGTGGACAATTATAATGAAAAGAGGTTTCTCAGGATTAACCTCACAAGAACACTTCCAAGAGTTGTTGATCGATCGACATGCCTTTTTTGAATTTCATTTGGTTCGGAGGCAATAATCAAAATTCTCATATTTTCCTCCCCACCTGTTAATTATCAAATTAAAATTTAAATAACAATATTCTTCAATAATGCAAAATATATTGTTGTATAAAGTGCAACTGATAGACAAATTCATTTGAACCTGCATTCTTCTTCGTTTATTGGAATTCAAAGTTCCACGTCATGTTGTTCTAATGGCTTGAAGATTAAGTCGAGTTGCTCATCGTGAACTTTTTCAAGAGTTGCAGGGTTCCACTAAAAACAAAGAAGGGAAGTGTTCTATCAATATTTTTATGTAAATGCATCATCTACTTATTATCAGTTTCAATATTAAATTTTTTTTACCTTTAGTCGAATAAACTGAATTGACTTTATAGTTATTCAAAATTCTTGATTGGTTAATAAAACTACCAACACTTGAAGGAACAAAGGAGCATACCTTTGGAGACTTATCCTTGTCAATGATGGCAGCCCTTATTCCCTTTAAAAATAAATCGAAGAATTCGCAAATCAAGTGTACCTCTTTGTGAATATGGTTGCTTAATTTTAAAAAATAAATTACCTCATATAAATCATCAGATATTATGGTTCGTAATATGTTTATCGTAATCCTAAATTCTTTTCTCAAACATTCAAATAGGGTTTGTGTCCGTCCTTCTTGTATCTGAGAAAAATAATATAGAGAAAATGTAAGATTCTTTATCTTTGGCAGTTCAATAGATCTTCATAAATTCTTTCTATAAATTAGGACTAGTTATACCGATCTCAGTGTTATAGTCAATTCAATTGGAGATGCTTTCTTTATACTTTTAAGCACTGGCATAATCCAATCATTCCCTTTTTTGCCTACTTCAGCTTCCTGAAAATTACAGTTATATCAATTGTACGTTTTATTTTATATGATTCCATTTCATTGGAATTTCATATATAGTATAATCAATTCTTACCAATGAATCCAGGATCTCCTCCACAGTTTCCCTGGAGAAACAATCATTGATTATGGACAACCTACAATTGATTTATGAAAAATGCATCAGTGTGACTATTAATTAATATCCTCACAAGAACAGTTTGAAATCATAATTTACATGATACATTACTTGCTCAATACACTTGTTTCATCTACTTGAACATTAGTAGAGAATTCGTCGATGTAGATGTAATAGTATCCTCTTCACCACCATTGTTTATGCTCAGTAAACTCTTCTCTAACTGAAATAATTTGTGTGAAGGTACAAAATAAGTTGCTAATCCAGCAATAACCACTTCTTTACCCTTCAATTTCGTTCTTGTTAAGCCCAAGTATTCTCCTACATACATTTAACAACATCACATATATATTCAAATTTTAAAAATATATGCATGTTCTAACTTACTTACCAAGTCAACCTGGAAGGAAGGGTATGTATGATAAGCCACAGTCTGGGTGATGCCCTAGATTTGCTTCAGGAGTGGAACAAAACTGCAATTGTTCAATCATTAAGTTTAATAATTTGCTAAAGATGTCGTTATTCAAATAATAAAATTGGTACTAACTGTTTTCTCAGTGATGGCGGAGAACTTCATTGGAGCCATCAAGCCTACACCTCCACCCATCGACATTCCATGAGCAAGCGCAATATGTGGTTTCTTATAAGTTTGAAGGTGGTAGCAAAACCAATACACTCTATAAATAATTCAAGACAAGAATCCCCTTCAAAGAATATTATATAGTTACTCCTGAGTTTAAGTGAATTAACAATATATATATATATATATATTGTAATTAATAAATTATCGAAATTTAGTTAGTAAGTTGTTACAAATTAACTATAGTTAAGTTAGCACTAACCAGTGTAGTCAGTTAATAACAGATTTTAGAATCACACTATAAGTATGCTTGTATGGACACTTTGTATGGATTGATTCAGTGAAGTATATTGAATAAGTTTTCTTCTCTTCTCATCAAACTAATTCCAGTTTACTGTTCAAGAATATTATTTGTGCCGTGTAAATCCTATTCGAAAGAGGAAATTTGCGCGCGTAATAAGAAATAGTAGAGCTTGGTTATGAACCTTACCTTATAGTGAAAGAGAAACAATTGGCTAATTGGATAGGAATATATCCATCTAACCTTGCTCAATTGATACAGATGACATATATCACATTCACTTCATTGGTCGACTACTACAGAAATATAGGCATTAGAAATAGTCAAGTAGTCTTAAAATTGTTTGCAAAATGCTCTATAATGTATTATCAATCAATCTGCAACTAGTAACTCAAGAAAACATTTAAGCATATGATTAGATAACTCGATTAGATTGTTACATTATCATGACCCTAGATCTTTATCTCATCTGAATTACGTCAAAATAAATATCCAGCTTGCTAGGGGTGTACATGGCCGGGTTGGTTCGGATTTTTCAAATATCAAACCAAACCATTTGTGTCGGATTTTTAAATTTATAAACCAAACCAAACCAATAAAACTCTGGTTTTTCAACCTTGGGTTTTTTCGGGTTTTTCCGGTAAAGTATTCATACAAACATATAATTTACTTGTACTTCAAATATTTCTTTAGTCCTATCAAAATACAACTATCTTAGATGTTTCTTAAAAATATAACACAATATGATATGATTAATGACACTAAAATATCCAACAAAAATAATAATAATAATGAAATCGCGTAAAACAAATATTGCAAATTAACAAGTCATACTGAAAATGATCATAATTTAAAAGTACTAAATCATGCTAAAATTAAGTTTAATAAGTATTAGTTACATGACTATATATTAAAGAAAATTAAAATTAGATTATGTATTTTAATTGTCTAAACCAATGTAAAACTAAAGAACAAATATTCAATATTATTGTCATTCTTAGTGTTGAATTGATTTTCTTTTTGCATTAGTAATAATTTGATTTTGATTTAAGCTTTATTATAATTACCAATATCTGTGGACTATAATCTTTATTGGCTCATTCATAATTCTAAGTTTCAAACTTGAAATAATATATTAAAAGATAAAAACTATGGAAAAATATAAGAAATATTTAAAAATTATATCAAAGTAAATATTTTTATGTATAAAATAAAATTTTAAAATTATATATATAAATTCGGGTTGGTTTGGTCTCGGGTTGGGTTTTTTTAGTTAAAACCAAACCAACCCAAATATAGTCGAGTTTTTTATTTAAAACCAAACCAAGTCAAACCAAACCTCTAGTCGGGTTTTTTTTTCGAGTTGACTCGATTTGCAGTTTGATTCGATTTTCGGTTCGATTTTGTACACCCCTACATCTTGCTATTAAATCTCGTATTAATTGTTCGACAGATCTCTACACAATCGATAACTGAACTTAACCTCCTGTTTTATTGAGTGTATGAGTAATTATATTGTAATAGAGGTAAATAATTAGTTACTCCACGAAGAATATGTAGTAATTAAAAATATTCGTAAATTAATGCTGCCATCTGATTATTGAACTGGGAAAGTAACGACATTATAAGGTGAGGTTTCGAACCCTCGTGATTACAGGGGCGGAGCTACAGTGTATCGAGGGTGTCCAATTGGACATCCTTCGTCGAAAAATTATACTGTATATTTAGGTAAAATGTTATGTAATGATAGTGTATATAATAATTTGGACACCCTGAGGACATGATTGTAGTAAAGCTCAGTGGTTGGAATCGCTCAACCAAAGTTTGGTTGCCCGTGCGTGCGTGTGGTTGCAGGATTGATTCTTAGCAGCTGCGCTTTTTTTACCTGTCTCATTTCTTAAAGAACAATACTAACTTGCACTCTCACTCACTTAACTTTTCCATGAAATTTATTATTTATTTATTAACAATTTTCATATATTTTTATGATCTCTTTATATGATATCTTTATTTTACATAGAGAGATCATAAAAAAAATTTCTCTTTTATGCAATTAGTAAGTGGCCAAGAGATTAATTTTTTCGTAATTTTTAAACAAAATATAAGTATCAATAACCAATTAAATTCTTTTTCGGGGTGTCGTCTTGACTTTCTTTTTTACTTGACATTAAATTTTGTAGGTAAAACTTTAAAAAATTACAAGTCTACCAAAATTTAAAAGCAAAAATATTTCACTATTTTTATTTTATTTTTAAATCTCATTTGATTATGCTCTTCTCCTTTGTGTCTCGTTGTTATTATCGTCATCGCCAGAGACTATTGAAGTATTAAAGCCTAAAAGTTGTTTCTTTCTAGGATAAATTTTCTTCCCTCTTTCTCTCTCTTTTTTTTTTGTCGTTCATTCACTTCATATTAAATTAAATATGAACTCAGTAGTGCTAAGTATAATGTATTTTGATTTTAAAAATTTTGGTGCACTCATTTGTAAGAAAAGAATAATTACTTACTCAATGTTTGGACACCCTTCGTAAAATTCTTGACTATGCCACTACTCGTGAACAAAGTGAAAGTTCAGATAACTAACCAACTAAGTTATTAAAATTTGCGGAATTCATCCCAGGAAACGTGCCAAGGAATACATAATTAATTAATACTATTTATTATCGTTGAACATAATGCATATTGCTTTAATAATTGAACAAGCACGATTTGTGCATATCCTACAAAATTTTCGGATTAAACAGATCTTATAGGCATACATGTTTCGTCATATAAACAAATATAAGGGATAAACCATTTAAACAAAACCAATTAATGTATTGATTAATTAATAATTATTTTTTAATTGTATATTTTTTGTTATACAATGACAACGTGTTTCAACGTGGTAGTATTTCATAAAATAAAGGGAAGGGGTCAAAAATGCCTTTAAACTATGGGAAAGGAATAAAAATGCCCTCCGTTTGTAGTTTGGTCTAAAAATGTCCTTACCGTCAATATTTTGGTCCAAAAATGCCCTTATTATTATTTAATGGGTAAAAAATACTCATTTTTTCAAATAAATATATTGTTTATTTTCTTTTTAACACATTTTTTTTCTAATAATATTTTTTTAAAATTAGCGAATGTTTATCTTACTTCAATTCAGAATATAAAATAAAAAATGAAAATATTTCTTATTTTAATAAAATAATTATTATAATTATTTTTTATCGTTATATAAAATATAAATCAATGATGAATATACTATGATCTTATATATATGACATATATTATCTGTCGAAAGGGTATATGAAGTTATTCTATTTTAATTGATAAAATGAGATTAAGAAGAAGAAAAAAATATTTCTTACATTTTTTATTTGTGAAAGTGATTTTAAAAGAAAGAAAACAAGAACATGGTTTTTTAATAATATTTTAATTATGAAGAAGATGTGTTTAAAAAGGAAAAAAATAATATATGTATTCGAAAAATGGCATTTTTCGACCCATTTAGTAGCTATAAGGACAATTCTGGACTAAAGTATTAACTGCAAGAGCATTTTTGAACTAAAGTATTGACGCCAAAGGCATTTTGAGTCAAACTATAAACGAATTGCATTTTTGTTCCTTTGACATAGTTTAAGGGCATTTTTGACCATTTTCCCTAAAATAAATAATAAGTTGAATAACATAAAAAAGACCTACATGAGATTATTACATTTTTCTACCCGTGTTTTTACTATATTTGTTCCTAACATTAGTGAGAAATTTTTGCTAAGAAAATATAATTTTACCACTCATTTTTCACCTAACCAATTCCTTGAAAAAATACATGGTGGAAAAATCTATTCTCACATAAATATGAGAAATTTCTTAATTTTTCTATATGAAAATAATATTAATATTTATTACACTAAATTAATGAGACAAATGGTATTAGAAACGAATAATCACGAGGCTGAAGTGCAAACCAATACTAGTTGTAACAAACAAACTTTCAACTTTTAATAATGATTTTTTAATTTAATTAGCACGACAAGAAAAATCTCAATTATTTCTTCAACCCTATAATGGCAATTAGTGGGCATGCACTCACAAATATCATTTCTCATTTTTCTTGCAGGAGCCAGAAAATTGCCTTATTTTGTGGAGCAAAATAATGTCGATTATGTATGCAAGTTGTTAAAAATACTTTCTTAAATATATTTCTGACCAGTTTTGATTTTTTTTTAAAAAAGTTTGTCTAATATAAATATTTTGTCTTCATTAAATATTTAACAAATTCTAATTAGGGATGGACGTGATATGGTAGATATCGAATCAAGTAATTGATATTTATAAAATAAAAGTATCGAATAACATAATGAGGTTTATTGTTACATATACCATTCATAAATATTATTATAATACTAGCTATTATATAAAATAGTATTTGTACAAAAATGATTATTCAGACGTTAAATTTTTTATTAATGCTCTATCTAGATTGAAATATCTTTTTATGTAGTTAATTAATGAAGGGAATTTCTTGTACTTTCTTTTGAATATCTCTACATGTATTAATTACAACTTACCAAAAAAAGAATGCAAGGAGTTCATATTCTCAGATTCTACTATAAATTAGGTAGGGGTATACATGACCGAATTGGTTCGGATTTTTCAAATATCAAACTAAACCATTTGTGTCAAATTTTTAAATTGATAAATCAAATTAAACTAATAAAACTCGGGGATTTTCAGATTGGTTTGGGTTTTTCAAATATCAAACCAAACTATTTGTGTCGAATTATTAAATTTATAAATCAATCCAAACTATTAAACCTCGGGTTTTTCCAGATCTTTCCGATAAAGTATTCATACAAACATATAATAACTTGCTCCAAATATTTCTTTAGTCCAACCAAAATACAACTATCTAAAGTGTTTCTTACAAAAATAACACAAAATATGAGATGAGTGATGACACTAAAATATTCAACCAAACATACTAATGAAATCATATAAAATAAATATTGCAAATTAATAAGTCATAATGAAAATGATCATAACTTAAAAAGTAATAAATTATGCTAAAGTAAGTCTAATAAGTATCAATTACACGATTAAACATTAAAGAAAAATTAAAATTAGGTTATGTATTTTAAATGTCTAAATTAATGTAAAACTAAAGAACAAATATTCAACATTATTGTCATTCTAATTAGTGTTGAATTAATTTTTTTTGTTAGCATTAGTATTGATTTTATTTTGAATTGAGCTTTATTAGAGTTACTAATATGTATGGACTATAACCTTTATTGGATCATCCAAAATTCCAAGTCTCAAAAAACTTGAAAAAGTCTCAAATTTTTTTAAAATACCCAAACCACACCGAGTTAATTTGGTGTCATAATAATATATGTGTCTACTTGTACACATTCAAAGTTGGAAGAGAGTAAAAGAATTATGTATTATGCCAATACAATAATAGGGATTATTTTTGCCACTTTCTTTTGAATATATGCTTTAGGATTATGAGCCTAGGAGTTAGTATATATAAATTCATACTCAACCTTTCTCTACATAAATTTATATATCATACAATCCAAAGTTTGAAAGTTCATTTTCACTCCAACAAAAATGGTTAGTCCAAAGTCACACATTGTGTCCATGTCCAAGAAGATTATTAAGCCTTCTTCTCCCACTCCATCTTCACTTAGGCATCACAATCTCTCTTTCTTGGATCAGATTGTTAGTCCTTTACATAATCCACTAGCTTTCTTCTATCCTAAACCCGAAAACTCATCGTATGACATAAACCACATATCCACACTTCTTCAAAATTCCCTCGCAAATCTATTAACCTCCTATTATCCATTTGCTGGAACTTGTAACGATAACATCTTTATCGATTGTAACGATGTGGGAGCTGAGTTTTTTAATGTTCAACTCGATATCCCCATCTCTGAAATTCTCGACCATCCTTATTATAATGACGATATAAATTTAGTTTATCCACAAGGTTGTCCTTGGAACACATATGATGGAACTTTAGTAGTCGCTCAGCTAACACTTTTTGATTGCGGTGGAATAGCAGTCAGTGTATGCATCTCACATAAGGTCGCGGATGCATATAGCGTAATCAAATTCATTACTGATTGGGCTAATTTAACTCGTGATTCGAGTCATGCAAAACCGTCTATTCTGTTTGATGGAACTTCTTTTTTCCCACAAGTTACTGATACTTCAACTTTACCTGATTTTGATGTTAGAAATGACGGAAATTGTGTGACTAGATTGTTTCATTTCTCGTCGTCTGGATTAGACAAGCTAAAAATCATAGCAGCTGCAGAATCAGGCATTGAAAATCCGAGTCGTGTTGAAGTTGCTACAGCACTTATACATAAACATGCCATGATTGCTTCAGGTTCATTTAAACCATCTTTACTCTGCCACATCATGGGTCTTCGCCCACCGTTGCCTTTAAACAGCATCGGAAATGCTTGTAGCTTCTTTGTCACGTCAACACAAACAGAAGATGATATGAAACTGTCCAATTCAGTAGCTGTACTAAGAAAATCTAAGGAACAACTTCGCGAAAAATTGAAAAATCTGACTCAAAGTGACATATTTTTTAAAGTAGTTGAAATAACGAAACAGGGTGCAGAGTTACTGGAATACGTAAACAAGGATGATGTGTATAAGTGTAGCAGTTTGTGCAATTTCGGACTATACAATATGGATTTTGGATGGGGGAAGGCCGTAAGAGTAAGCTCGGTGAGTCGCGGAGTGAAGAATCAGATATTTTTCATGGATAGTCCAACTGGAAATGGGATGGATGTAATGGTAACTTTGGATGAAAAAGAGATGGAAATATTTCAAACTGACAAAGTCATCCTTGAATATGCTTCTCCAGTTGTGAAAATGTAATTTAATTCTGTTATCTTTCCATTAATTTTCTAAATTGTTTAATTATTTGATATGTACTACTTCATGTTAATGTGATTGAATTCTCCTGTATTTCTGATAACAATTTCCAACTCATATTTATAAAAGCAATTTATTCACTCAATATGAAATAATGTTGCAGTTACATTTGCCACAAGGAACATTTCTTCTACCAAGCGATGAGTACACTTAGCTTGTTGATCGATGGACATGCCATTTTTGAATTTTCATTTGGTTCGGAGACAATAACCAGAATTCTCATATTTTCCTCCCCACCTGTATTCTTCTTCACTTATTGGAATTTGAAGTTCCAACTCATGTTCATCGAATGGCTTGAAGATTAAGTCGAGTTGCGCATCGTGTACTTTGTCAAGAGTTGAAGGGTTCCACTGAAAATGAAGAAAGAAAAGTGTTCTATCAATATTTTTTTATGTAAAGGCATGCATCAACTACTTATTATCAGTTTCAGTATTGAAAAAATTATTACTTTCAGTCGAATAAAATAACTTAAAGAGTACTTTACAGTTATTCTGAATTCTTGATTGGCTAATATATAAAACATCAATTTGTCATACAACAAATTTTGTGTGTTTAGATAAAAACATATTGAAGGAGGAAAGGAGCATACATTTGGAGACTTATCCTTGTCAATGATGGCAGCCCTTATTCCCTTCAAAAATAAATCGAAGAATTCTATTTTAGATTTCAAATGAGAATTAAATCGCAAATTAAGTGTACCTCTTTGAGAATATGTTTGCTTAATTTTATTAAAAATAAATTACCTCATATAAATCATAAGATATTAAAGTTCGTAATGTGTTTATTGTAATCCTAAATTCTCTTCTCAAACATTCAGATAGGGTTTGGGTCCTTCCTTCTCGTATCTGAAAAAATAATATAGAGAAAATGTAAGATTTGCAGTTCAATAGATATGCATAAATTCTTTGTATGAATTATTAGGACTAGTTACCGATCTCAATGTTATTTTCAGTCCAATTGGAGATGCTTTCTTTATACTTTTAAGCACTGGCTTAATCCAATCATTTCCTCTTTTGCCTGCTTCAACTTCCTGAAAATTAAAGTTATATCAATTGTATGTTTTATTTTATATGATTCCGTTTTATCATATATAATCTAATCAATTCTTACCAATGAATCCAAGATCTCCTCCACAGTTTTCCTGGAGAAACAATCATCGATTATGGACAACCTACAATTGATTTATGAAAAATGCATCAGTGTGAATATCCTTACAAGAACAGTTTGAAATCATGATACATTACTTGCTCAAGACACTTGTTTCATCTACTTGAACATTAGTAGAGAATTCGTCGATGACAGATCTAATAGTATCCTCTTCACAACCGTTGTTTATGCTCAATAAACTCTTCTCTAACTGAAATAATTTGTGTGAAGGTACAAAATGAGTTGCTAATCCAGCAGCAACCACTTCTTTACCCTTCAATTTCGCTCCTGTTAAGCCCAAGTATTCTCCTACATACATTTAACAACATCACATATATATTCAAATTTTAAAAATATATACATGTTCTAACTTACTTACCAAGTCGACCTGGAAGGCGTGAGAGTATGTATGATAAGCCACAATCTGGGTGATACCCTAGATTTGCTTCAGGAGTGGAACAAAACTGCAAACGAGAAAACATTAAGATTAATAATTTACTAAAGATGTCGTTATTCAAATCATAAAATTGGTACTAACTGTTTTCTCAGTGACGACGGAGAATTTCATTGGAGCCATCAAGCCTACACCTCCACCCATTGACATTCCATGAGCAAGAGCAATATGTGGTTTCTTATAAGTTTGAAGGTGGTGGCAAAACCAATACAGTCTATAAGCAAATTCAAGGCAAGAATCCCCTTCAAAGAATATTATATATTTACTCATGAGTTTAAGTGAACATATATGTATGTATATGTATATATATATATATATATATATATATATATATAT